>CAUYON010108154.1:0-10883 GCA_963573935.1 Arctocebus calabarensis
ACAGCAGGGGGAAAAGTAGATAAATTGTATTTCATCACAATAAAAAAAGTTTGTGCTAAGAAAAAAAACTAGGAAGAAAGTGAAAAAAACCTTAACATGTATCCTTGTAAAATGTACCATAGGTGTGGTCCCACCAATTACGCTTCCTCCACCCATCTTTCCTCTTCCCTCCCCCTCCTCTTTCCCCTTCATCTTGGGCTGTAGTTGGGTTATAGCTTTCATATGGAAGTATGGGTGTTTATAAATTGGTTTCATAGTAGAACTGAGTACATTGGATACTCTTTCTTCCATTCTTGAGATACATTGCTAAGAAGAATATGTTCCAGCTCCATCCATGTAAACATAAAAGAGGTAAAGTCTCCATCTTTTTTAAGGCTACATAATATTCCATGATGTACATATGCCACAATTCATTAATCCATTCATAGGTTGATGGGCACTTGGGCTTCTTCTATGACTTGGCAATTATGAATTGGGCTGCTATAAACATTCTGGTGCAAATATCTTTGTTATAGAGTGATTTTTGGTCTTCTGGATATAAACCTAGTAGAGGAATTGGTGGATGGAATGGCGGGTCTATTTTTAGATCCCTAAGTGATCTCCAAACATCTTTCCAAAAGGAATGTATTAATTTGCATTCCCACCAACACTGAAACAGTGAATTCACTGAGTTGTGAAGATGCAAGGAAGCAAGGAACTGTTAATTTGCTTCTTGTATTTCATGCTTCTGCCAGATTAAATTCTCTTGGAGGGAACGGAAAGTGAGAATCACCTCCAAGGGGCAAAAAATTATGTTTCTCTTACCCTTTCCTTTCTTTCTTCTTCCCTCCTCCCCTCTTTTCTTTTTGTATTCTTTCTTCTTTTTAGTACCCTCATTCCTTTCTTTCTCCTTCCTTCCTTTCTTCCTTCCTTTTTTCCTTCCTTCTTTCCTTCCTTCCTTCCTTCCTTCCTCCCTCCCTCCCTCCCTCCTTCCCTTTCTTCCTTCCTCCTTTCCCAACCACTTACAGTAATATCACACTATGTTAAGGCATTGTGATGTGCCTATACACTATTTGTTTGTATAATTTGTCTAGAAGACACATATGTGTCTGGAAGACAACATATAGTAACATCAAAATGTGTACTTGCTGACAATGGTTATTTCCACCTTGGTAGTGAGTATTGTCTTATGTTTCTTCCTTTGAAAACTTTTGCATTCTTTTAAGATTTCTGCAACAAATATGTAATTATTCCTGTAAACACTTTGGGGGAAAATCACTACATGGTGTAAGTAAATAATGTATAGTATAATCTACAGTAACCAAATGAAACAAATAAAATATGTTTAGAAAATTGAAAAATGAAAAATTCAAAGATGCAAGGGGAATATTGAATACAAAATACAATCTTTATAGAATTGAAACTTTTCATTGTTCTTGAGACTTAACAAAATGGAAAAGAAAATGTCATTTGGTTAAATTTTCTGACACACCCAGATATATTTTTACTATTGAGCAATACAGAATCAATTATAAATATTTTTGGTAAGCTCAAACCAAAGTATATTATGTCAAGAGCATTTGACTTAACTTTTAATGTCACGTGTCATTCCATGAAAGCTAATCCATATGTTTGTGATTCATTTACAATAAAACCATCAAAATATTGATTTAAGAGCCATCTGATATCTAAAGAAAAATTCTGGAGTCTTAAAAACAGGTTATTTATTGCAGTAAATGTAAAAAATGAAAATTTTATGAGACATTAAAGAATATTTTATAATTTCAAATGAAATTTTTAGGTTATTGACAGAAAATATTTACTGCTACTTAAAAAGAGATAAATGTATCTCTCTGGTTGAGTAAAGTTAGAGTCTGATGATGATCATAATAAAAAAATATGAATAGAGATTTTATATTTCTATGTTTAAATTATTATGCACAAATTTGCATAACATTTTTATTGAAATAATATCTTGTCAGAACATTTTACTGAAAGTTTTTCACATAAGAAAAGTTAATAGCTTTTTAATTCCTCAATAAATTTTAAAAATAAATCTTGAGATATTATTATCTAAATTCAAGTTTTGCTTTGTTTCTTTGTTTTAATGCTCCTGGTGGCTTAACTTTCTTATTTTTCACTTATGTTTAACTTATTATGGAAATTAAGCTACAGTAATAAGAATGCTCTCTGCTCCTAGACAACTTGATTCTGACTACGAGAGAAAGTTGCTCTGTTTCTAACACTTACATAAGCACGTGTCTATAAACACATTCATGTGCTTTATGAGTTTGAAAACATGTGAATCACATGGGAAAATATTTGTCACAACACTTTCAATCAATATATACCTATTCACATCTGGAATAGCTGAAGTCTACATAGCCTGATTCCATTCCTGTGTTAATGAAGAGGTGTGACTTTGTCAAAACTACGTTGGCAAATCTTTGTAAAAGTGGCTTTATTTTGGAAGTGCCAACTACTTTAATTATATTTTCTATCAGCTCATATCATGCCATCACACTAAATACATGTCAAATGGCATATTTTCATGTTTAATATAAATAGTACCTAATAGAAAAAATTAATATTATTAAAATTTATTTAAATTATAGTATATTTAGTGTTTTAAATATGTCAATCCTTGTGATATAGGCTTTATCTATTTTAATTAGCCTCATATCAATGAAAAAAATGCTTTATCCTCTTTGCTTCTCTTTTATTTTCTAAGCACCAAAAAATGTCACCCTTTCACAACGCAACCTAATTTCTAAAGTGAATACTTTCTGACAAATTTTGCATTTCTCTAATCATTAAATAAATGCTAAAACTTAACAGATAATTCTCATTTTTATACTGCATATGTACATGTTGTTTATTTTAGCTTATATTCCTAAATATTTTCTTTGAAGAATATTTAGGGGAACCAGGCAATGGGGTTTTTCCCTGGATTCTTTCCTTACCTTTAATCCATACTAGACATGTCATCTTTTTCCCATTATAAAACATTGAACATCAATTTATTCATGAAATAATATTTAATTTGGAAGATTATGGTGATGATTAAATCAGACAACTGCATAGCATAATTCCAAAACAGAACGGGCTTCCAATAAGTGGCAAGATTTATTAGACGACTATATGAGTTTATGTCATAGTCTTTGACCTTCGTTGGACACGTAGATGGTGATACTTCCTCAGAGAGGCACATCAGTCATCCTGGAGGTTTATGTAAACGGCTCCTACTTCTTGTCCTAACTCCTTTTATCTAGTTCCAGATTAATCTTCTGAAAGACAATTTTCCAATGGTCAATTTAATAAAAAAATTAATCATCCCGATTTACATTTTCAATAACTACTTTAAAGAAATTTATACTAAGTTTTACTGCATGGAATAATTTTACTAGCTGTTGATGTTTCCTGAAAATTTTTATTGCATAGTATCTCACGTTTCATTCTCAGAGTATATCAGCAACTTTAACCTGGCTGTCCTTAATTGCTTGTTGCTTTAACTGGATGGTACTGAGATAAAAAGTCCCGGCCAGGCGTTGGGAGCTAGGACTGCCACCAGACATCAAACCTACAGACTGGAGATTACAGAGAGGGAGGACTCGAGGGGGAGAAGGACCTAATAAGATATAGTTCAAACCAAGACTTATTATTTGATAGGAAAAAAAATCACTAAAATATTTAACATACATTATTTTGTTTACAAGTGAAAAACCAAGATTGTTCAGGGCCAAAATGTCTGGTTACTTGACCTAGGGACAGATTAGAGGCATATTTACCAGTGAGGGGTGCAGACTGGCAATGGGCGTTCAAAGAGGGGACAGAGTAATAAGATGTCACAGAGGAGGCAAAGCAGGGAGAAGAAAAATCCAAAGGTCACAGTAATACTTACGAGACTGTACTCAATATATCAGTAATTCTTTGCTTCACTTGAAACCAGAAAAGAGCCTGAATAGCTAAGCAATCCTAAATAAAAAGAAAAAATCTGGAGGCATCACTTTACCAGACTTCAAACTATACTACAAGGCTAACCAGCAGTGTATTGGCACAAAAATACAGACATAGACGGATAGAACAGAACAGAGAATCCAGATATAGAACCATCCACAAACAGCCAGCTAATCCTTGACAAAGCAGACAAGAGCATACACTGGGAAAAGAAGCCCTGTTCAATAAATAGTGCTGAAAACTGGACAGGCACATGCCGAAAAATGAAACGGGATCCCTATTTCTGACCATTAATTCAAGATGGATAAAAGACTTAAAGATAAGGCATAAAACCATAAGAATTCTAAAAGAAAATATTGGAAAAACTTTTCAGGAGATCAGCCTAGACAAAGAATTTATGAAGAGGACCCCAGATATAATAATAGCAATAATAACAACAAAAAATAAACAAATGGACTTGACTAAATTAAAAAGCTTCTATAGTGCTAAGGAGATTACCAGTGGAGAAAACAGACAACCTATAAACTGTGAAAAAATATCTTCAAACTATGAATCCTGTAATAAAGGCCTAAAAACAAGGCTCTATAAGGAACTTGAGCAAATCATCAGAATGAAACAACCCCATTAAACAGTGGGGAAAAGTTACTGAACAGAAGCTTTTCAAAGAAGTTAGAGAAATGGCCAAGAACATATGCAAAAATGCTTGCCATCACTAATCATCAGGGAAATGCAAATTAAAACCACAAAAAGATATCACCTTACCCCAGTTAGACTAGCTTTTATTAAAAAATTCAAAAACAGTGGATGCTGGCGTGGATGAAGAGAGAAAGAAATATGTATACACTGTTAGTGGAATGCAAACTAGTACAATTTCCATGGAAAAAAGTACTCAGGGAAACTAAGGTAGACCTAACATTTGATCCAGCAATTCTACTACTAGGTATTTACCCCAAAGGAAAGAAGTCATTTTATCAAAAAGCCACCTGAACTTGAGTGTTTATTCCAGCACAGTTCATAATTGGAAGGTGGAATCAACTTGTGGGCCCAACAATTCATGAACTGATTAACAAAGTATGGTATATGTATACCATGGAGTACTGCTCAGCATTGAAGAGAGATGAATTAAGGCCTTTGCAACAATTTGGATGGAACTGGAGACCATTATACTAAGTGATGCATCTAAAGACTAGAAAAGCAAACACGGTATGTACTCACTATTATAGAGGAATTAACTGATGAGCACATGGTGTAGAGAGAAGTAAAACTCAGCAGAAACCAAGCAGTGGGGAATGGGGAGGAGGTGGGGGTGAGGAACCTACCTAAAGGTTACGATGAACATTATTTGGGTGACAGGGACACTTAGAATCCTGATTTAAGCATAGCAAAGTTGATTGATGTAACCAAAACATTTGTACTCCTGCAATATTTTGAAATAAAAAAGATATTAACACAATAACTAAGAAAATGCCATGAAGGCTATGTTAACCAATTTGATGAAAACATTTCAAATTGTATATAAATCCAGCACATTGTACTCCATGATTGCATTAATGTACACAGCTATGATTTAATAAAAAAGAATTAAATCAGGATATCTAAGAAAAAAATAAATAAAAAAGAATATATTCAAAGGTTATTTAACAGGATAGTCTCTATATAAATACATTTTTCAAAAAATGTTCTTCATGAAAATATTCTCTTGGTGTATATATTTTTATGGATTTTTTTTTGTCAGAGCAGAGAGAAATTGAAAATTCCTTAAGAGCGTTTTGAAGACAAATTAAAAAGTGGTCCACAAAAAGTTTACAGAAATATTAATAGATGATGAGCCCATTCAATTCAATATGGATTACTATAATTTATTTATAAAGGTTAGCAAATAAAAGTACATTAGCTTTCAAAGAATTTTGTTGGTAGTGTACAGGCTTTCAGGAGTTGACTTAAGTTTTGAGTCCAGAGAAAAATATTCAACACAATTAATATTAGAAATCAAAACTCATAAGAATTAAAACAGTTTCCTTTTAACATTTGGTCATTTCTATATGAAATAGTTGGGTTGCTTTAGCTCTTTTTCCACTGGCTACTGCACTGGAAATCCTGCTGGGTAGGGAATTAACTAAAACATAGATGGAGGGTGGCAGAAATGTGGGAAAAAACTGTGTAGGAAGAAGCTAAAATTGGACTGAAATTCTCTATAAAGGCAAGATAATTAGGTACTTAACACAAAGTAAAGAAGTTGTCTTCTGTGTATTGAATTTCAACAGTTTAACTATTCCTGGGGATGGAAATATTTTCTTAGTATACAACACAGGTGCAGGTACCACACAGCCAAAGAGAAGCAATGGCAAACATTTGAACCTCCTTCCAACGGCACATCTAGAGCCAGACTTTCACCCTGAATCAGTGTCTTAGGTTTCTCCTCAGACTCAAATAGAGATGGCCTGTTCCCAGAGTAACGACAGGCCAATCTCAGAGTAACACGAGGCATCTTTGTGCAAAGGCAAGGAGGGCTAAAATAATCTTTAAGGGAATTAGCGATGTTTACTCAGCAGCAAGAAACTTTTAAATGGAAAGTGTTTGCTGGCTGTTTGTACTGGACAATGATGTTTGACATTCCAGTCATCTCACTTAGCTCATTGGACTAAATCCCCCTTCTTAGCTAAGAGGTAGTTGGTAGAATGTGTTTCCTGGCACAGAGAGGAGAGGAAACTTTTTGTTTTCATCTTTTCAGACTCTACAAGGATTGTATGTTTATTGTGATTATGACAATAAAAGCAAGATAAAACAGATTACTCATATTTTTGGTAGATAAGAAAAGCCCATATTTGCTAAGGGTTCTGGATACTTTTGGCATCATTGTCAAGACAATGTATGTTCTTATTTTTTACTTTCTTTTGTCTTTCTGGACAAAACTGCATTTTCTCAGAACATGGCAAGATTTCCTCCTTCCTCTGAAGGTATGGTGGCTATGATGGCATCCATTTGTGCCCTCTCAATTCAAAGAAGAAAAGAATTTTTTCCTATTTGGATCCATTTTACTTTTCCTTACTAGTTCCTCAATCTTTCTCTCTCTCCATTTGAATGTGTGTTCCCAAGGACTACACGGTTGTAAGAATTATCACCAACTCATCGTCCTTCATAGACTTTCATTCCAGCATACATAATGTTGGCACGGACTGGGACTGATTCTCTTCCTGACAAAAATTCTGGAATTTTTATTGTTGTCAATGTTGGTAAATGTAGGCCATTGAATATGAAATGTCTGATTTTTGAATCAAAAATTTAGTTTACTGTATTTCAAACAAGGACTAGTACAATTAATCAAACTGTGCTCCTAAACCATGGACACAGTTCTGCCATCTTAATGGTAGCTTGTGTGCACCAGCACCAACTAAAGAGACTGAGAGAGTGAGTGGCAATGAAATTGGATCAGAATCACAAGAAGTGGTCCAAAGCCTGGCAAAAGTGGTAGACAGCTGGTGCAGGGTCTGGTGAAAATGGTGAATGACAGAGAGTTTCTAAGTCCATTCTGTAGTTTGAGTAGGGTTATTTGAGTGACATGTGGTAGAGCATTACCTTGCAAAAGGATTGACCTTTTTCTGTTGATCAATCTCAGCTGTGCAATTGCAAGCATCCCATCATTTTATCCAATTGATTGCAGTAGCCATCCACTATAATTGATTGACCAGGTTTCATGAAGCTATAGTGGATAATACCGGCTCTGAACCACCAAATAGATACCATATATATATATATATTTTTTTTTTTTGGTGAATATTTTGATTTGAACTGTATTTGGCACTTCTTCTTTATCCAAACATTTGGGATTGTCAAGAAGAATCCATTTTTCATCACACGTTACAATACAGTGTAAAATGGTTCACCTTTATGTCCTGACAGGAAAGAAAGGCAAACTTCAAGCTAATTTCAGATGCTCATTTAATTCCTGCTGAACCCATCTATCTTGTTTCTTTACCTTTCAAACTCTACAATATTGTGAGAATAAGAACGTCAAACCTTGCTGCTAATCCACACATAGGTTGGGATGGATTCACTTCCATTCAGCTTTCAGCTCATCATTATCCACCTCGGTCTCAGGTTGCCTATGTGGCTCATTTTCAAGATTAAAATCACCAGAATGGAACTTCTTTTTTTTTTTTTTTCTTTTGGCCAGGGCTGGGTTTGAACCCGCCACCTCCAATATATGGGGCTGGCGCCCTACTTCTTTGAGCCACAGGCGCTACCCAGAATGGACTTCTTAAACCATCGACATGCTGTGTGTTCGTTAACCACATCCTTCCCAAACACTTCATTGATATCTCAAGCTGTCTGGAACGCATTGGTTCCATGATGAAACTCATATTCAAAAATAACATAAAGTTTTCGACTTATTCATGGGTTCGCAAAATTTGTGTTAAAAAATTTTAGAAGATATTCACAAGCCAAAACATGCATTTGAAAGACTGAGGATGTACCTTCACAATTAAAAATAAAACAAGAAGAGTCAAAGTGAAATGCCAGCGATAACTGCTGTCAATCTTAGTACTTAAGGTTTGGACATTTCTTATTCAATTATCTAATAGTTTTGAGATTTATTTTTAGAATCACTTTGCCTTATATTGTTCCTTGGGGTAATTTGGCTCATTTTGAACAATTTTCTTCTTTGGTGGGAGGGGTCTGCTTCTCTAATATTTGAATCAGGAGGTAGGAAGGAGGGGAAGGCAAAGAATGCTAGAAAATCAAATCAGATAAATCATCTCAGGATGTGAATGCTTTTAGAAATCATGCAATTCAAATTTTGCCAACTATATCATGGTACTTAAAATACTGATATTTGAAAAGTAAAAAATACTGATATTTGAAAAGTAATAATTTGATAATAAGCATGACAAATTTTGGTTAAGACATTGGCCCAGGCAAAGAATTTATGAGTAAGAACCCAAAGGCAAATATAGCAACAACAAATATAAATAAAAGGGAATTAAATGAAAAAACTTCACAGCCAAGAGAATAATAGAATACCTAGACAATCTACAGAATGGGTGAAAATATTTGCAAATTAGACAACCAAGAAAGGACTAATATCCAGAATCTATACAGAACTCAAAGAAATCTGCCAAAAAGTCCCAAACAACCCTGTTAAAAAATGGGCAACAAAGCTCTTTCAAACGAAGATAAACAAATGGCAAAAATACATATGAGAAATGCTCAACATCACTGATCATCAGGGAAATCCAAAGTTAAACCACAACAAGATACCACCTTATCCCTGTCAGAATGGCGATTATTAAAAAAATCAAAGAACTACAGATGCTGATGTGGATGTGGTAAAAAAAGAAAACACTTATACACTATTGGTGAAACTGTAAATTCATATCGTCTCTATGGAAAACAATATGGAGATTCTGTGAAGAAATAAAAGTAGATTCACCTTTCAAGCCAACAATCCCACTACTGGGTATCTACCCAAAGGAAAATAAGTTATTACATCAGAAAGACACCTACAGCCCAATGTTTCTCGAAGCACAATTCACAATTGCAAAGATTTAAGTATCCATCAATTGGTGACTGGATTAAAAGATGTGCTATATATATGTATCAGGGAGTACTTCTCAGTCATAAAAAAGGAATGAAATAATGTCATTTGCAGCAACTTAGAGGGAACTTAGGATTCACATTATCCTAA
Organism: Arctocebus calabarensis; assembly: GCA_963573935.1. Lineage (NCBI taxonomy): Eukaryota > Metazoa > Chordata > Mammalia > Primates > Lorisidae > Arctocebus > Arctocebus calabarensis. Next base: position 9,623 of record CAUYON010108154.1, read on the forward strand.
GTGAAGTATCTCAGGAATGAATAAACAAGTACCACATATTCTGACTAGTGAGTAGAAGCTAAAAAGTCAGTGCACACAGGTATAAAGAGTTGCAAAGGACACTGGAAACCAAGAAGGGGGAAGGGTGGGAGGACAGAGATGGCTGAAAACTGACCTTTCAGGTACAATATACACTATGCTCACTAAAGGCCTTGACTTCAGCATTATACAATTCACCCATGTAACAAAAACAATTGGAGCCCCTTAGTATTTTGAAATTAAAAAAAAATGGATGAGACCAATTCCCCTTTATTAGCAAGAAGGCTTTATGGCTAACATGATTCACGATTACAGTGGACTCAAAAGGATCATGTGTATCCCATTACGTGACCATTTATTAACCCAAACTGTAGCTTATAAAATTTAAAGACTAAATTATTCTCGAGAGAAAATACCACTTAGCCAATTATATGTTCTGTCAAAGGTAAAAATATACCTTCAGAAAATATTTAATTTAGTTCATTTTTCATATGGTGCAATTTGACTAGAACAAGTTGATGTACAAATTGATGAAGCGCACAATAAAAGAAGATAAAATAGTAATCCTCTCCTGGATTGGGCAGGAGTTCTTCAATAAAATATGGATTGCAGGATGCAAGCTGAAAAAATAACTAGCCATTCTTGTTAGGGTGCAAACTTGAGCATGAGGTGTGTTGGAGGTCCACAGGAAGTCATTTTTGGGGAAACAAACAATTATTCACATGGACATGTGGCAAGGCAAAGGAATTGGAATTTGGCAGGCTCGATTGCATTAATTTTGCTCTGGGTGTAAAATATGTTAATTTGCCACTGTCTGGAAGAAATCATGGTGAGTCATTCACGTTGAACTACTTAGAGTCTATTTCTGACATGTCTAAATATCTATTGCTTTGACCATTGCTTACACTCATCTCAAATCCACATTTTAATAACTTGTAAAAAACTTACAAAAATCATTTTATCTTATTCCATTTTAAACACATTTCAAACACAAATTCCTTGTTTTTTTTTTTTTGAGACATAGTTTCACTCTGTCACTCTAGTAGAGTGCAGTGGCATCATAGCTCACAGCAACCTCAAACTCCTATGCTTGTGCAATCCTCCTGCTTTAGCCTCCCCAGTAGCTGGAATACAGGCACCTGCCACTACTCCCAGCTTGTTTTTCAATCTTTAGTAGAGATGGGGGTCTCACTCTTGCTCAGGCTGGTCTCAATCTCTGAGCTCAAGCAATCTTCTTTGACCC
>CAUYON010108155.1:0-25377 GCA_963573935.1 Arctocebus calabarensis
GCCTATTAAAGCTCCATTGTCATATTTTAAAGACCTTGAAAAAATATTGCTTCGTTTTATATGGAACCAGAAAAAACCTCGAATAGCCAAGACATTACTTACAAATAAAAACAAAGCAGGAGGGATCACGCTACCAGACCTAAGACTGTACTATAAATCAATAGTGATCAAACAGCATGGTACTGGCACAAAAACAGAGAGGTGGATGTCTGGAACAGAATAGAGAACCAAGAGATAAACCCAAATACTTACCGCTATTTGATCTTTGACAAACCAATTAAAAACATTCAGTGGGGAAAAGACTCCTTATTTAACAAATGGTGCTGGTAAACCTGGCTGGCAACCTGTAGAAGACTGAAAATGAACCCACGCCTTTCACCACTAACAAAGATAGACTCACACTGATTAAAGATTTAAACATAAGACATGAAACTATAAAAATTCTAGAAGAAAGTGTGGGGAATACTCTTGAAAGTATCGGCCTGGGTGAATAGTTCATGAGGAGGACCCTCAAAGCAATGGAAGCATTATCAAAAGTACACTAGTGGGATCTGATGAAACTAAAAAGTTTCTGCACTGCCAAGAACATAGTAAATATCGCTAGCAGACAGCCCTCAGAATGGGAAAAAATATTTTCAAGTTATGCCTCTGACAAAGGCTTAATAACCAGAATACATAGAGAACTCCAACGTATTTGCAAGAAAAGAACTAGAGATCCCATCTCAGGATGGGCAAAAGATATGGAAAGAAACTTCTCTAAAGAAGACAAGTGCACGGCCTTCAAACACATGAAGAAATGCTCATTATCCTTAATCATCAGAGAAATGCAAATCAAAACTACCTTGAGATATCATCTAACTCCAGTAAGATTAGCCCCCATGATGAAATCCCAATACCAATGATGTTGGCGTGGATATGGAGAAAAGGGAACACTTCTACATCACTGGTGGGAATGTAAACTAATACATCCATTTTGGAAAGACATTTGGAGAATACTCAAAGATCTAAAAATAGACTTGCCATTTGACCCTATAATTCCTTTACTGGGTATTTACCCAGATGACCAAAATCACAGTACAACAAAGATATCTGTACCAGATTGTTTATTGCAGCCCAATTCATGATTGCTAAGTCATGGAAGAAGCCCAAGAGCCCATCGATACACAAATGGATTAATAAACTGTGGTACATGTACACCATGGAATACTATGCAGCCTTAAAGAAAGATGGTGACTTTTCCTCTTTCATATTTACATGGATGGAGCTGGAACATGTTCTCCTTAGCAAAGTATCTCTAGAATGGAAGAAAAAGTATCCAATGTATACACCCCTAATATGAGACAAATTCCTTATCGTTCAAGTGAAGTCTACAACCCATTTATTGCACAAGAAGATGGGGAAAGGGGAGAGGGAAGGAAGGGGAGGGAGAGGGTGGGGGGAGATAGGACAAAGGGTGAGATCACATGTGTGGTACATATATGAAGGGTCAGGAGAAAACTTCTAAATACGGATCAAAAATGTTTTCATATAGTAATTGAGAAAATCTCATGAATGTTATGTCAATCAGGTTGATAAAAATATCTCAGATTGCATGTGAAGCCTGCACACTGTACCCCATGATTGAACTAATGTACACAGCTATGATTCAATAAAAAAAAATAAAATAAAATAAAAAAAAAGAAAGAAAAGAAATTGTAAGATAATACAAAAAAAAAGTGCATGGGAGAAACATAAGGCAGTGCAAATCTTGGGAGACATTTTGTTCAATTGTCTACAGGTGCTAATTGTTCTGAAGTTTCCTTATCTCCATTGTATGTTCAACTTGACAATATTCACAAGTCAGGGATTTCTTTGGAATTCTGAAGGACGCTTATGGAAATAGTAACAAATTATCTGCTGATTTTAATCTGTGTCTGACTTGAAAATAATTATTATATATTACTAGATTGGTTATTTGGTTTTGTGGTTTGTTGTTTCAAACAATTCAACAATTTTATATAGTACCTTGAGTCCAGAGATTGGTTCTAAATTAAAAACAATCATTTTGCCCAATATTACCCTTGGACATTCATAAATTCTTAGAAGTACAAAGTCACCTATCACTTTACTGGAAATATATTGAAAAGTATTATTAATAATGACCCGGTGTAAATGGCCCCAATTCACACCATGTAAATACATGAAGAACACAGCAATCAATGAGATATAAAGTTTGAGTAATCTCCATTCTTACCCTCTAAGAAATTAAAAATAAAGATAATATATTTGATGATAACTCTTCCAAACATTTAGATGGTTGGTTTAGAATTCTTGGGCTCTGTAGATGACTCAATCTATCATATACCAAATCTTCACAATATGTAAGAAATGATGTATTATTTGAATGAGTTTTGAAAGAATTGGTAGCTTTTTGGAAGTAAAGTTTTCATTAAGGCATCTTAGAAAATTCCCTCCTCTTCGTCCCTGGGCAGAGGCAATACCTATAGTGACAAAGAAATGAATTTACATTCAGTTAACAAGCTATGCCCCTAAGTTAGTTCAAAAGAATTTTTGCCTACAAAATCATTGAATTAAATTTTATTTTTTATTTTTTTGAGACAGTCTCACTCTGTCACCCTGGGTAGAGTGCTGTGGCATCACAGCTCCCAGTAACCTCAAACTCCTAGGCTCAAGCAATTCTCTTGTGTCAGTCTTCCAAGAAGCTGGGACTACAGATGCCTACCACAATGCCCTGCTATCTTTTCTATTTTTAGTAGAAATGTAGTATCACTCTTGCTCAGGCTGGTCTTGAACTTCTGAGTTTAAGAGATCCACCCTCCTTGTCTTCCTAGATTTTTAAGATTACAGGCATGAGCTACAGAGGCTGGTCTTGAATTAAAGTTTAGAAAACACTTGGTTAGCTACTCTACTTATCAAACGCATTATTCCCTTATATGTGTATAATCCCTAACCAAGTGATAATATTCCAAACAAATTCAAGCCTGAGTTTTAGGATGGTCTTCCATTCATTGAACCAATTTCTGTGTTTTTCATAAAGCATTCTTCTATTAATCTGGACTCCTTTGTCTGCAGCAAATCCACCATTTAAGTACTCAGTTAAGGGAGGAGTTTATAAAAAATATATATAATGTTCATGGAGACAGTTACAAACGTGCTAAGCAGAATATAACTAAATTCCTAGGTAGTTTGAAGAATTCTAAGGAGCCAGAGTGCTGGGCGCAGAATGGACAGGAGGTAAGTAGACCAAGAGTTTGAAAACAAATGGGAGGAGAGTACAAGCAGGACTGGACAAACCACCAAGGCTTTGGCTTTTCTTTTTCTTTCTTATCTTTATTTAGGAAATCAAGTACTATATAGTTCGATATATGTGACACACCCAGTACTGTGTTCCTGGTAGCAAGTGCCAACATTTCTTAAGATATCATTTTCAGTTGATATTAAACATTTCCCAGTTGCTCGAAGATAATAATCCCAATGTTTTACCCAAGCATGAGACAATACAGCACAAAGCAAAATCAGTCAACTACAGTAGAGATAGAAAGCAACAGCAGAAATCTAGGAGAGTAATTGATTCTATTAGGGGAAATTCAGCAGAGGTGAATCTGCTGGTTGTTGAATCACAGTGTTGTGTTCCCTTACAAGAACAATTCAGGGTATATTTGTGTTCCCTGTGTAAACTGCTACATTTTCTAACAATTTCACTTTGGCAGCTTTGTTGAGTAGGGCAGGGAGGACATGGTTGGGGTGCACAGAGACCTTTACAACCTTTACAATCTGGGTGAGAGATAGCAGCAATTTTTCCTCCCTAGGAACAAACAATGCTGGTGGTGAAGAGAAATTGGATAAGATTCTGGGTATATTTTCAGGAGGAGTCAGATGATTTTGCTGAAAAGTAAGTCAGATATTGGGACTGAAAATGATAAAAGTCAAATGAAGGTTTCCAGCCAGGGCAAGTGGAAGGATGGATGGGAGAGACTACACTAAAGGAAATTTGTTACTTGCCAGGTCCCAAATCCCTCTCAGTTCTTGCATACCAACCTGTAAGAATGGTAGTGGATGACAAGGCAAAAAGTAGAAAAGGCCAACAAAGTGAAAATAGAAGAAAAGCAAAAAAAAGTCACTGGAAGCTAGGAAAAAGTGGAAATGCCTTACATGGGGGTGGGGGACTCCTGGCTTTGATCATTTGTCCTGCTGAGGAAAGATCCTGCCATCTGAGGTGCCCACTGGAGTGTCTGTCTTAGTCTCAGCTTCCTTCTTGGTGTACTAGGATCACTTACCTATCTGCACTCAGGATGTTTGTCTCCTCTCCTCCTGTTCAATAAAAGTTTCTCAATAAAGTTTTGTTGTCTGTTTTATGCCCTGAGATTTCTTGCCACCCCTCCTGCTCATGTCTAACCAATTTGCCTACTCTATAAAGTTGGTGGGTAAGTCAGAAGTGCTGTTCGGGTAGATTGGGTCAAATTAAATTTCACATGCTGGCTACCTGAGGGCATGCGCATTTCTTTTTTCTTTTCTTTTCCTTTTTTTTTTTTTTTTTGGTAGAGACAAAGTCTTACTTTATCGCCCTCAGCAGAGTGCTCACACCAACCTCCAACTCTTAGGTGTAGGCGATTGTCTTGCCTCAGCCTCCCCAGTAGCAGGGATTACAGGCACCTGCCATAATGCCTGGCTATTTTTCTGTTTGCAGTTTGGCGAGGCCAGGTTTGAACACCCCATCTTTGGTATATGGGGCTGGCGCCCTACTCGATGAGCCACAGGTGCCACCCGGCATGCACATTTCAAGTGGTCAATTGTTTGAACACAGCTGATGTTCAACCTGGCTACACAAATTTGAGGGTTTACAGCAAAGTCAAGGACTGCCTGAAACCATGAAGGAGCTGTGGGAGGCTCAAGAGATGCTCAGCTTGAGGCCACATAAATGTGAAAAGCCAAGGTTGTGGCTGAACTCAGAAAGCATGTATGTATCAGAGTGGTGAACGTTAAGTGACAAAAGTTGATCCAGGAGGAGGGAGGGATCAACTGTGTGATGCTGCTGACAGATCAAGGTGGTTAGGAATGAGGACAGATGGGGAGAGCAGTGAGAGAAAAATCTCACTGTGAGAGTAGGGAGAGTAGTTTTGGGGAAGCAGTGAGAGAAAAATCCTGATTGCAGGGGATTCAAGTGAGCAAGGAAGCAGAGGAACAGGGGTGGCTGAGAGAGAACACACCCTCCAAGTGGGGAGTGCAGGCAGTATTTGGAAAACAGAACAGCATCCACATCTATTCTTCTCTGTTTTGTCTTTAGTAGCAAAGGGAGAGAAAGCTAGGCAGGTGGGATGCTGAGGAAATGGTTCAGCAGAATGGGGGCTTGGGATGAAGAGGGCGTAATACTGTGAAGGGGAGAAAAATAATTTCTTTTCTCAACAAATTCATCACTGAAACATTACTAGTAATGAAACACAGATTAACATGATAAAAATATGCATTTTTGTTTACACTTGTCATGCTCATCATGCCATTGGAGAAAGCAACTGCCTCAGGAAAGCAAGTCTCTGGCAGCCGTGGCTCAGGGGCCTTGCTTACATAGTATTTTATCAAAGAACCATCAGACCCATGTAGTGATAAAACAATGTAAAGAGTATCTTCAGGTTTTTTGAAAGTGGGTAGATGGTGGGAAGGTAAACTCAGGGGAAGAGCAAATCTTTTCTGGTACTGCTGTCTCTGAGCTGCTGAGCAAGGTCAAGAAGGAAGCTGTCCTCAGACTGGAAAGGCAGAGAGGAGGGCAGGGAGACCTTTTGTCTTTGTAAGTCCCTGTCTGACCATCAGGAAGGCAGAGGGAGGGTGAAGGAGCTAAGAGAATTTCACCTCCAAATGTGATTCCTTGGTATAAAGATTATTTTAAATTAAAGGCTATTAATAATCAGGGAACTTTAAACGAAGACTTTCCTCTATCTTAAAGAGATTCTAGGCTCCTTATCACATGCCAATAGACCTGTGACAAGGTTATTTGAAGCACAGTACCTGCCTCTGTCTGTTCCCCCCCCATCTACCCATCCTCCCTAGCAGCCACTTTCTACACCTATACTTTCCAGTTTCTCTCCCCTCTCCCTTCTAAAAGGCATCTTTAAAAGTCACTGAGTATCCCTGAAACTTTGGGAAATCATTCTTGTGGTTCCATCCATGTGCATGGTATTTGGAAATAAAACTTTCTTATATTAATCTACCATAACTGTGAGTTGATCTTTTCAGCAAACCAACCTATGGGAAAAGGGCAAGTTTCCCTGAGACCCCAACAAGGGACAGGGTAACCCCCAGTGTTTTAACCTTCCCAAACTCAACATCCTTTAGTATTTTAGAGAGGAAAATTTTACTTTCTTTCACTTTCCAGTATGTGGGAGGGGCAGCACCTACTGCCCAAGTGGAGGGATTTGCCTCAGACCCAGAAGGTTATTCAGAGGGAGATGTAGAAAGTAGCATAGGAACAAAAGGTGGTGGTTGGAAGAATTTCGCATACATTGCTATGGAGGATTTCAGTCTTTTTGGTAAAATATATCTCTTATTGAGGGACATACAGACAAGGATGCATAAGAAGTCCAAAAAGAGAAGAGTGCAAATGAAACAGACGCATAGGAGACTTCAAGAGTGAAGAGAGGAGGGGAATATATAATGATTGCTCCTCAGCACTAAGGACACACTGGAGTTCATTTGGTGTGAATTTTAAAGTGACAACATCATGTGTGTGCCTTACCTCTCACCTAGTGGATACCATTTATTGAATAGCTATAGAAAAAAAAATGACTGAAAAATAAAATGAAGACTTTTGAAATGTGTGTTGATCTACATTATCTCCTAGTGACATAAAAGAACGAATAAGTATTTTTGAAGTGTCAAACATTTTTCTATGAAAATTTAGACTTTGTAATGGTTTTGTTTAATGAAATTTTAAGAATGAAAAGGAAGGAAAGGAGAGAGGAGGGAGAAAGAAAAGAGGGAAGATTCAAAGTATCGTATGCTATTGTGAGTCTTGGGAATAACAAGATAGATACTAAAATGCTTAAATTATTTTTATATTTTCTTTTATCTAGACAACATTTAGAATATATCTACTATTCCTTACCTCTGTTCCATTCTTTATTCCACAAGTACTTTTTAATCTCCTGGTATGTGCCAGGACCTATACTGCAGTCTGAGTTACCTGGGGACACAAGGATATAAAGGACCAAGCAGTGAAAGTAGTCTTTTACATATATACATACATATGTCTGAAGGAAAAGACCAAGCATTTGTCTCAGTGGAGGCTCTAGTCTGCAAGGGAAAGGAAAAATGTGGTAAATCATAAAGGAATAACAGATTTATTTGTGTTTGTGATGATCATTATGAAACAGTAAAGTGAAAGCTGGTGCATGAACATACAATAGTGAGGTCTGAATTAACATTGGGGGTTAGGAAACTGCTCTACGATTATGTAAGTACTGTAACATACACTTTAAGTATGAGGAGAACATGAGAGGAATAAGTTGTCCAGACAGACAGCATGGCATGAATGACAAGAGAAAGCTGAGGAACTGGGGATGTGGAAGAAGGAGGTGAGTATGGAGAGAAAGGCATAGGCAAGTCCATGCATGTCATTAAAAGCTCTATAGGGTTTTTTAAATTTGCACTAAGAGAAATCATCAATGACATGATATATTTTGGATTTGCAAATCCCATCATTGTGCAAAGAAAAGACTGAAAGAGCAAGAGTTGTTGGGGGTCACTGTGGAAACCTGCATGAAAGAGGACATTGCCATGATTTTGGCTAATAACATATTCCATCGTTGGAAGTGCCCCAGAGATGTGCTGCCAGGAACGGAAGTTCTAGTCTCCTCTACTCCCATGCAGTGATGCCTATGTGCAGTCTTTTCAGAGACTTCTGATATGTCCAACACAGACCCCTGAGCTTCGGGTGCAAATGTACTTTGACCCTCTAGTTCATGTACCTTGACTCAAGTTTTATTTTATTTTATTTTATTATTATTATTTTTTTGAGAATCTCACTTTGTCATCCCGGGAGTAGAATGCCATAGCATCATAGCTCACAACAACTTCAAAGTCTTGGGTTCAAGAGATCGTCTTGTCTCAGCCACTGAAGTAGCTGGGAATATAGGTACCTGCTACCACGCTTGGCAAGTTTTTCTAATTTTAGTAGAGATGGGATCTCACTTTTTTGTCAGGCTGGTCTCGAACTCCTAAGCTCAAGCAATCACCCAACTTGGCTTCCCATAGTGCTGGGATTACAGGCATGAGCTACCATGCCTAGCCATTGAACAAATTTTATATCATCCACCCAGCAATAGTTTCCTAAAATCCTTGTGGGAGTGGCCTGCATCTATAAGGTAATTAATAACTAGTGGATTCTTATGGCTAGTGGATATATTGATAGGCCCCCCCAGGCTCCCTCCTTAAGCCAAAACACCCATCTGCTAGCAGCTCACAACACTTCACTCAAATGCAGAGGCTGCCATGTCTGATTTTATGAACTTCCCAGTGGGCAGCCTGTAACTACTGACTGGACACAAAGAACTGCCTTTTTGCCATGATTTGGGGCAAACCTGTAGGTTTTCTCATCTCCAGGTCTCCCATAGTATGTGTGAGGCCTCTGGTACAGCTGCACTATGGGGCAGCTTTGCCCTCCACTTAGCCCTGCTTTGTGCTGAATCTTCGAACAGGGCCTCCAACAGTCTTGCAGTCCTCTTATTTGCCTCAGTAGCTGTCAGTTCCTGGTGAAACAATGTGGCAGTTTACATACCAGTGCCCCTTGGAGGGGGGCTAGAAGGACAGATATCAAAACATATAGGATCTCATCCAATATAAGAGAATAGTTTTGATACTATAACACTATGCATGCCATTACACTGGTATATTTAGATGTTATTGGAATAAAAAGTACATGCTGGTGATGATAAGAATGGCACTTTGTACTAAGATGAAAAACCAGATGTGTTGTCATGATGGATTGTGGGATGAACGGGTCTGGTGGAACATTACACATGCTCTCCCCCTGCCCTGCCCTCACTAAATCAGGTGTTAATATATTAAAATGATAAACAATGGAATTAAAAGCAAAATATGAAAAATGGATGCAAAAGACTATATCATATTTATTGTTCAAAGTAATGATTCATCAGGGAATTAAAGAGCAGGCCGGGGGGGGGTGTCTTCTTTAACTTACAGTGTAACTTAGGGACCCCAGAGGGAGCAGAGTTCTGAGGTCCAGCTCTGCAGGGCCCTGGCTTCTGAGATGCCATCCCTCCAACCTCCAAACTCTGATTGCCCTGGGGGTGCTAGACGTTTCCTGCCAGTGCTGTCTCCATGGTACATACAGTGACCATAGTGACCTCTATTTCTTTCCCAGTTACCTAGCTTATAATACTTTACACTTTTTTTTAAACCAATATTTTTATTTTGGTAAGACATGTATAGAATCTGCCTTCTTTATCATTTTTTAGTGTAGTATCAGATAACTTAAATGATGAGTGACGGAAACCAAGAGTTACACTCAAAAGAAGATTATTAAGCCAAAACCTAAGGATGTTTCTGGGATAAGCGTAGATTACACACCTATCTGTGGCCTGGGCTCTTTTTTCAGGGATTTGGAAAACTGTGTATTTAAAGGAGAAAGTTGAACAGGAAATAAAGGATATGGGAGAGGTAGGCAGGGTGGCAAATGATTACATTCTTGTGAGGCTCTAATTAATGCTCAGAAAAACTACATTTTACAAAAGATAACTTGAACTTAAAAAAAGGAGTAAGGGGGAAAGAATCAATTATACAGCCTTCTTTAGAATAGCAGAGGGTCATCTGTTCTTAAGGCACAGCTGTGGAAATAAACTTATAATCAATATCCTCAGGGGTCAACTTAACAGAACTCAGATTCAGATTCAAGGGTTTAAGTTGTAGCTATAATGTTAAATGGCATGAGCATGTTTTAAAGGGGCCATCTACCCTGAAAGCTTCTGAGCAAGGATGGGAACCTGTGGTCTCTAGGTCCTTAAATGCAGCCCTTTCGAGGAATCCAAATTTTATAGAACAAATCCTTTTATTGAAAAGGGTCTGGGTTGGGCGCGGTGGCTCACACCTGCAATCCTAGCACTTTGAGGGGCTGAGGCAGGTGGATTGCTTGAGCTCAGGAGTTTGAGACCAGCCTAAGCAAGAATGAAACCCTATTTCCACTAAAAATAGAAAAATTAGCTGGACATTGTGGTGGGACCCTGTAGTACCAGCTCCTCACAAGGTTCAGGCAAAAGGATCACTTGAGCCCAAGAGACTGGAAGTTGCTATGAGGTATGACACCATGGTACTCTACCCATGGCGACAGAGTGAGACTGTCTTAAAAAAAAAAATAGAAAAGAAAAAAGGAAAAGAAAGAAAGAAAAGAAAAAGAAGGGGTGCAGAAGAGAAAAATGAAGCTCTCTTGCTTCATTTGGTCCTTAAAAAAGAGCGATTTTGAAATCAGAAGTCTTCAGGTTTATCACTACTAGTGGGTTATAAGGAGGCAACTTCATGTAAGAAATCTGTGAGGGGAACCACCTGGAAAGGCAAAGGACCTTTGTTGTTATAGGAACCTGGCTTGTGCATAAATTATCACTATTTGTTTTGGGGCAAGGTTGGCAGTATTGTGTGACTCAGTTCTCAGGCTTGGTGTCCCTTCTGGAATTATGAGATTTGAGAGGCCCAAGATTTTGTTTTTCCTTTACAAGTTAAATGGTATTAAATACATTCACAGTGTTGTGCAATTTATCATTATCATCTATCTCCATAATTATTTTCACTTTGAAAAACTGAAACACTCTGGCCATTACAACAATAACTCCTCATTACACCCCCTCTGCCCCTGGTGACTATCATTCTGTCCCATGATTTTGGCTAAGCACCTTGGATAATGGACTCTTTGTCCTTTTGTGACTGGCTCATTACACGTAACATAATATCCTGGAGGTTCATCCATGTTGTCCTGTATACCAAAATTTCCTTACTTTTTAAGACCAAATAATATTCTGTTGTGTATACCACCATTTGCTTGCTTATTCATTTGTCCAAGGACATTTGGGTTGCTTCTGCTTTAGCTATTGTTGACTAATGCTGCTGGGAACATAGTTGTACATATATTCAAATTCTTCTCATAATTCTTTTGGTGTATGCCCAGAAGTGAACAACTTTATACTTTAAAAAAAAAATTATCGTTATTGCTATTTTGTCTGTTTAAATAATGGAGGGGGGATATCCTAGCCCTTCTCTGCCAGGATGTTATCTGTGAATGATATGCAAAGTTGACAAAATTTACTCTTAAAAATGGTAGAAAATTCCACTAGACCAATCCATCAAATGAACAGAATTTATATTCAAATAGCCAACTCAATTGGGGTGTTGGTGCTGGCTTCTACTGGCTTTAAACTGGTAAATTAGCAGGAATTGTGCTGCTCCTGTCCTTTAGTTGCTAGTAGCTTGAAACTCATTGTGGTAGAAGCTTTATTTTATACTATGGAAATAAACCGATGTTCATATGTGTTGGTTTTCAAAAGGGAAAGTTCTTAAATAGTCCCAGCCAACCACTACATCTTTCCATCCCCAAAAGGAACCAGATGCTAAGGTGGTTACAAGAATATTCTGCAAAATTTCTCTAGTAAATATCCTAGTTTGGCTATCATGGCTTCCATCCAGATACCTATTTGTTGGTTACTTTCAATAAAGACTTGAAGGTTCTGAATACTTTCACCATTTGCATTTGGGGATGATGATTTGTCTGATTTTTTCCACATGTCCATTGTTCTTTATTCTGCAGTTAACCACCAGTTATTATAAAATAGGAACTTTTGGTATATCAACTCCTTCTGTGTTAAAATGTGGTTAAATACTGTCTTCTACTTTCATTTTTTTTTATGAGTTCCATTGTAAGAAGCTTTTTGAATTTTTACATACCCAGTCTTTCTGAGTTTGTTCTTTATTATTTCTAGGATTTCATTTTCTTGGTTAGCAAGCAATTTCAACATAATATATGTATTCTTAAATTCATTATCTTCTTATTCTCATATTTTTAATAACTGCAGGCTTAATTTGTCATTTGCTAGAGATTTTTCAGGTGGACAGGCAGAGACTAAATTGCACTTAAAATTATATAGAAGAACAATAGTTACAAGATTTAATAGAAAGCTACAGTGATTAGACAGATGGCATTGACATAAACACAGATGCGTAAGTCAATGGGACATAATCGTGAGTCCAGAAATAAACCAGAATTGGACCTAAATACATATGACCAATTAAATCTTGACAAAGATGTCAAGGTAATTCAATGGAGAAAGGATAGTTCTCTCAACACATCATACATCTATTTTTATAAAGAAGAAATGGAGCACTTACCACACAACTATTTACATAGCTAATTCAAAGTATATTATTGTCTAACTACAAACTTTAAGATATAAGGTTTCACAATTATTTTATAATTTTAAGACCTTAAAACTTCCATTAGAAATAACAGGGAAAAAACTTTGATGCCTTGGATTATAAACATGTAAAGAACCAAAAAGAAAAAAAAGCTAAACTGGTAAAAGACAAAATTTCTGTTATCAATGATTCTGCTAAAAACATAAAAAGATAAGGCATAGCCTAATAGAAAACATTTGCAAAACACATCATATAAAAATAATATTTTCAAAATATACAAACAATGGTTATAATTCAATAATAAGATAAACTACTCAATTTCAATAATAGCTTAAAAATTTGAACAAATATGTTCTAAAGAAGAGAGAAATTTTTTCAAACATTTGGGAAAAAATGTTGAGGAAGAACTCTGGCCATAAAACACATCCTACATGAAATCCAATCAGAAAGCCAGTGCATGATTGTTTTTAGAAATTTTAATTCACTGTGTGGAAAAAAAAAAATTATGAACAGTAAATGAATCCAGTGACAAAAAATGGTACTATTTTGGTTAAAACTATGAAATAAACTGTTTTTGTGAAAATGTTAAAACAATTTTACTTGGAAATAGTGGGAATTTGTAATAATTATTGTCTTTAAAAATATGTATTTTCTAGTTTTATCAACTGAGAAGCCCAGAAACAAGGACAATCTAAGTAGTAACACAAACAACGTCCAGATTATAAACTCAAAATTTTGTTCAATACCTCAGGAAAAAAAGAAATAAAGCCACTTTGCACAGAAAATTGGCCAATTCTAAGTCTTCATGTAGGCAGCAAGCAAGGAACCATCAAAAGCCAGCAGAATTGTGGATTGTTAAAAAAATTACATTGAGACTAATGGTAAAGACCCAAATAATTTGAGCATCAAAGTAAATAATGACATCAGTAGATTAAAATAACTTAGTTATCCATGAAAACATAATGACACTACAAAAAGTGAGGAGAGAAGAAAAGACAAATTTTGTACCTTCTTTGACATAACTCCTTAGTCTCAAAACTGGTAATTAAGGCTCGGCGCCTGTTACACGGTGGCTGTGGCTCCAGCTACATACACCGAGGGTGGCAGGTTCAAACTGAGCCCAGGCCAGTTAAACAACAATGACAACTGCAATAAAAAAAATAGCCGGGCATTGTGGTGGGCACTGGTAGTCCCAGCTACTTGGGAGGTTGAGGCAAGAGAATTGCTTAAGCCCAAGGGTTGGAGGTTGCTGTGAGCTGTGACGCATGGCACTCTACCAAGGATGATATAGTGAGACTCTGTCTCAAAGGAAAAACAAACAAACAAAACAACTGATAATTCAGAAACAGTCAGAAACTTAAAGTAAATAGCAGTTCTGACAATTAAGTTCACAAATTCATCTTAGAGGAAAAGTGCTACATTCCTCATTGCTGAATATCACTATGGTCACCTTTGAAGTACTCCCCTTGAGAAGCTATGTATTGATGCCAGGACCTAGTCCATCCTTCACAGCAATTTTGGAACTCTTTTTCTGGAATCACCATCAGAGCCATTGTTGTAAAACTAAAGGGTAGAAAATATAAAGAAATTGAATTACAAAACCATTAAGTATCTGTCAATTTTTATATTATAATTTAATTTGCAAATAGAGGTATATTTTGTTATTTGATAACAGAATTTATAGTGGATTGATGGAGAACACTGCATGTTATGGAGAACACAGCTAAGGAAATGGGGACAAAGAACAGAGAGTGTATGCAAAACAAATTTGGTAAGAAGATACTATTTGAGGGGATACAAGTTGAGAACTCCTAGACACTACCTGCCTCCAAAATGAACAACTTTCTGATTTCTAAGAGCAAATGTATAGAACCATTTCCAAAGGGGAAAAATAAAGCCTATTTAAGCAAGTTAGGTGGATCCACATGTGAAAATACCACTTGCAGTGGAGATGACCCCCTCCACGTGTGGGCATTAGCACACACAGACACTGCTTCTACAAAGAACAGATGTCCCCACTGGGATGAGAGTGGGCAGTGGGTATCATAATACAGAAGCCACAGGGAAAAGATTAAGCACGAGTTATGTGTGAAAATAGGAGTGGGTATAGTCACTTGCCGTCACTTCACCACATTAATAAAATTCTTTTCCTTCTCCTGATGTCTCATTACCTCCTCTCTGAGTGAAGTACTTTATAGGTCAGCAGCTCCATAGTGAAGTCTTACCGTGAATCCTGCTGCAAACATGCAGAGTTAATCCAAAAGGACTTGGCTAATCATTAGAGGTAACCTAGGCTCAGACCTCATCTGTTGAAAAGCCTAAATCCCTTAGTCACTTACTTGGGGCCTGTTAGGTCTTGGCTAGCAACTATTGGGGCCTCAGAGTTTCTCTGTGACTTTAATTATGACTCTAGGATCAGGTAGCAGTCTAGACAGAGAATGGCTTAGAGTTCTCTATCTGTCACAAGTGCAGGTCATAATTGTAGCCAGATAAAAGGAAGGGACACACAGAAACTGCCTCATTGACTTCCATTAGTACTTGCCTTACATGATTGTGTTGTGGCGGCTTTTGGGTCGTTAATAATTACAGGTTCAGCTGCTCAGACTGAATGAGAACAGACACCTTGTTACAAGGATGTGTTCCAGGTTGGGGTACAGCTTGTTTCCACCTCAAGTTGTGTCATATTTCACTATATATGGAGAATCCTTTAGGCCAAACTGAAAACAAGCAAGCTGCAGATTTAGGACAAACTGAGTTCAATAGAACACTTCCCCTGACTCCATCAGTTGAACTTAAAGGCACAGTCACCTCAGAACCCAGAGCAAGGCACAGTGACTTCTTAGACGTGGAGCCCTAGCATTTGTTCCTCATTTTTGGTTTCCTTGATTTTTCTCTTGTATTCCAGACTCTGTTACATTTATCTCATTTTTATTTTTATTATTCTTATTTTTTCTCTTTTATTAAGTCATATACACATAGATCATGAATGTATTTATGCTTTTGTAGGGTACAATATGTTGATTTTTTTTCTATACAATTTGGAATGGTTACATCAAACTAATTAATATAGCTTTCACCTCATTTACTTGATTATTGGGTTAAGACATTTATATTCTATACTTGGTAGATTTGACTTGTACCCTTAAAATATGCTCCATAGGCATAGTCCTACTGTTTACCCTCCCTCTATTGAAGCTCCCTCTGCCCCTCACCTCCCCTCTACTTCTCTCCTTCATCCTAGGCTATAGTTGTGATTTATCTTTAATAAGAAAATGTGAGTAATTATAAATTGGTTTTGTAAAAGTATTGAGTACATGGGATACTTTTTCTTCCATTCTTGAAATACTTTACTAAGAATATTTTCCAGCTCCATCCACGTAAACATAAAAGAGGTAAAGTCTCCATCTTTTTTAAGGCTGCATGGTATTCCATGGTATACATATACCACAATTTATTAGTCCATTCATGGGACGATGGGCACTTGGACTTCTTCCATGACTTGGCAATTATGAATTGAGTTACAATGAACAATCTGGTGCAAATATATTTGTTGCAAAGTGACTTTTCGTCTTTTGGATATATAACTAGTAGAGGGATTACAGGATCAAATGGCAGTTCTACTTTTGGATTCCTGAGTGTTCTCCAAACTTCTTTCCAAAGGAATGTATTAGCTTCCATTCCCATCAGCAGTGCAGAAGCATTCCCTTTTTTCCACATCCATGCCAAAATCAGTAGTTTTGGGATTTTTTTATGTGGGATATCTTACTGGAGTTAGATGATATCTCAAGGTGGTTTTGATTTGCATTTTTCTGATGATTAAAGATGATGAGTATTTTGTCATGTGTCTGTAGGCCATGTGCCTGTCTTTAGAGAAGCTTCTGTTCAAGTCTCTTGTTCATCATGAAATAGGATCATTTGTTCTTTTCTTATTGATAAGTTTGAGCTATCTGTGAATTCTGGTAATCAAACCTTTGTCAGAAACATAACCTGCAAATATCCTCTCCCATTCTGAGGGCTATCTATTTGCTTTACTTACTGTGTTCTTGGCAGTGCAGAAGCTTTTTAGTTTGATCAAATCCTAGTAATATATTTTTGGTATAGCTTCAATTGCCCACGGGGGGACGGGGGGGATTCTTCTCTTAAAGTTTTCTACCAGGACAATTTCTTAAAGGTTTTCCCTGAACTCTCTCCAAGAATCTTTATAGTTTCATGTCTTAAATTTAAGCCTATTATCTAGTGAGAGTTAATTTTTGTTAGAGGAGAAAGGTGTGAGTCCAATTTCAGTCTCATTTTTAGTGTTGATTATCTCCTTACTCTGCTAGGATTTTTTTTTCTTTTATCCTAGTTCCTTAAGGTGTAAAGATTGTTTGCTGCCTTATACTTTTCTTCTTTTTTCATCTAACTTTTTACAGCCAAAATTATCTGTCTTAATTGTGCTTCACATTGTCCAGTTAGTTTTGGAAACCCCAAATCTAACACTATCATCCTGCCCACACTTCTCTGGGTCTTTTTATTTATTTATTTTTTACTAAGAAAAAATAGGAGGATTAAGATTTTATGCATGTTAATTTGACTGAGTTAGAGAACTGGCAGGCCATGCTTGATAAAGAGGCATAAGACTCAAACCAAGGTCTCTAATAAAACAGGAGGTGTTGGAGAAATCAGCAGAAAAAACAGCTAGTTCCAAGGTGGCCATGAAAGGTGACCTCAGTTTACCCTCCTTCAGTTTGCAGATGACATGGCAGTGCCTGGCTGTTACCCTATGTGATTTATAAAGAAGAGGAACCCTCAATTCTCAGAACTGCCAACCTTTTCTCAGGAATCTTAAGACTAATCTTCCCTATGCTTAACATAATATTAAATAGAAGATATAAAATAGGACTTCAGAAACTTACAGAGTGCTACTTTTTGTTAAACTGAGAGATAGCTGCTGTTCTGTATACAGGGCAGGTGCCTCTTCTTGTTTTCTTTTCTTACCTCAATAAACTTAACCTGTCAGCTTGCTCTGAATTCTTTCCTGTGAGAATCCAAGAACCCATTTGGCCTTCAGGCTAGACCCTAATTGTGTCCATTTTCCTGTATCAATCTCATTTCTTATGCCTTTTTTGTCTTATGTTCCAACTAACAGTGCACATAAGTTCTCATTTCTCCACAGTTGCACTAAGACTTGTTCTTTGGATTAATTGTTTGAGAGTAGTAATCCCACTTAGTGTGATACGGGATTGCACTTCAGTTTTACCCAATGTAAAAACATTTTTACAGTTACAGCTTTATTGAGATATAATTTATATACAAAGGAATTCAGATAGACAATGTGTACCATTTGATGAGTATGGATATGTGAAACTACCTGCTACATCATTGCAACAATCAAGGCAATAGACATATCCAACATTGTTTTCCTGTGTCCCTTGGTGTTTGTGTATGTGTGCTGAGAACACTAACATCTTACCACATTTAGGATTTTTCTGTGATTTTTGCTGATCTATGGGTGGTCATGTAGGCTCCTATATGCTAATAGCATGGAGTCTGGACACAAATAGCATGTGTTGTTTCTCAGGTGCAGTTTATAGCCATATGATTCCCTAAGGATGGGAGTTTCCTTGAACTAAGAAATCTCAGTCACGTGGCCATAGCTTTGAACCTACCAATGGAAACTCAGGTTGACTACTTATACGTGGAATCTAAAAAACATCTAAAAAATTGCACTCAGAAGGAGAGAGTAGGAGAACGGTTACCAGGAACTGAGAGGTGTTGGAAAGGATGCAGTGATATTGGTCAAAGGGTACTAACTTTTAATTTTCAAATGAACATATTCTGAGAATCTAATATGCAGCATGGATGGTGATGCATGTTAAGCAATTTAATTGTGGTTATTACTACACAATATATAGGTATATTAAATCATATTATACCTTAAACACATATAATCTTTATTTGTTAATTAAACACTTTTAGATTAAACAATAAGAAATAACTGGGAAGGGCATTATGTACAATTACAGATGATGTGTGGAAATGACTTTGGAAGTATGGGTTAGTCTGGTTGTTGGTAGGATTCAGTTTTATTCAGTTGAAAGTTATCTAGTGCTCATGGCACTGATTTTGTACAGAAATGCTTATGAAAATGAATAGCTCTTGTTCTCTAGTCCTGAAAATCCACACATTATTAATGAAATAAAAATGTACAATTTATTTGGTTAAATATGCTGAGAAAGGCCTAACAGTGATTTGTTGAGGGAAATAGCCAACCAATTTCAAAATCTCAAGCTCAAATTTAAGAATAAGATAAGTTTTATTTCTTACCACAAAAGGCATAAAAGGATGTGAGAAAAAGCAATAGCAATGTTTCCCACTAGACTGGGAAGGAGAATGTGTTCTTCCTTGCAGAAGGTCCTTTCTGGTCCTTCCTCCAGCCTACCCACGTCCAGCTTGGGAAGTGACTGTGTGGTATCATGGTCCATGATGATGACCCCTGTTGAAAGTATCTCAGCTGTGCTCTAGTGAGGGACAGTAGGATCTGTTGCTGATGTCTCAGGGTTTGTAGAAAGGCCAGGTTTGCTTCTGGTAATTAAAAGTCCACAATAGAAATATGGCTTCAGGGGTCCAGAAAATTGCTTTTGAATATATAGAGAATAGTTGATTCTGTCATTATAGAAAGAGATCAACCATTTCTCATACTGTAAAAAAAAATTCTCACTCTCATGGGGGAGTGTGGTGGGGCAGGTAGGGACATAAAGGTAATTAAAAGGCAAGGAAAGGGCCTGATACACACCATCCATCAGGGAAAGGACCCATAAACTATTCCAAGAAGTGAAGACATATCCTTTACTGTCAAATGAATCCAAACACAGGCTTCCTGTTTCCCAGAAGCTCTTCCCTACTATTTAATATCCCAGTAATGCTGACCATGAGAGAAGCTGTTCTGACCCAGCACGGCTGGCATAGAATCATATGGCTCAGGATTGTCAGGGATGTCTCACTTTTTTCAAAATGGATTTTATGCATTTGCCATCATGTGACACAGCAAGGTAAAAGTGAGCAGTAGCACCATCCAATTTCATGTCTTCTGCTGAAGAAGAAAGACCAATTAACTATAGTTAAGATCTTTCATCTTCTGAGAGAGGGGTCAAAGCAGAGATAAAGAACAAAGTAGATAAAATTCAATAGTCCTCATAAATACAGAGATAAAATATATATCAGCTCTATGGCATTGCCCATGATGCTATTCAAATCACAAATCAGAATTATTTTATTGCAGGAAATCATCATCAACTCATTTCATCTGTGAAACTGATCCACAGTATATCAAAGTTTCTAAGGGCACAGCCACTGCTTTATAATAATAGTCCACAACTCCACATCACAATATATCCTCACTGTCTACACTAAGAATACTTAGTACGATGACCACTGTGTAGAGTGAAAAGTATAACAGAGGGACAGAGAAACATCAGGGAAATTGTGTCAAGTGCAAAGCAGAGTTGGGAACATGTTCAGAGTGCAAGAAACCAGCCAGTGCAGCTAAAGAAGAGTAAGAGAGGGCAGAGAAAGAAGATGTAGTTATAAAGGCAACAAGTCAGACCCATGAAGATTATTTTTAGGGTTTAAGTCTTTATCTAGCAAAGATAGAGAGAAATGGGATGATAAAACTTAAAGAGAAGTAGGATGCATAACTATTAAGTGAGGTTTTGCTACAAAGAAAAGATAAAGGAGATGGCAGTCACATGGAGAAATTAGGTCAAAAGAGGTGGCTGTTCTTTGTTTTTTATTCCAGATAGTACAAACTTCAGCACTTGTTCATACAGATGATAATTATCTGATAGACATAGAAGACATGAGGTTTCAAGAGGAAAGAAGAAAAGAAATCAAATTCCATATCTTATGAATCATTTATTACTCTGTAGAGTCTTATAGTCATGGTATTGATGGCAGTAGAATTAGAAGAAAGACTTATTCTGACTGTTTCAGAACCTACATTCTAGAATAAGATGATCCTGGTTGTGTCTGTTCTGTGGATACTTTGTGCATTCATTTGAGGCAGTCTTTTCTAATACTATTTCCCCCATTTTAGTGACTTGGTTCTCATTTAACATTAGGTCCATATATCTAGAAGCAAATGATTTTCTGAGTCCAAAAATGTCCCAGAGATTATTTGGACAAGACCTTTTCTTTCACCATAGAGTCCCAGAGAGATTAGATAACAAGTGTCAAGTCATTCTTAACTACATAACACGTTATTCACTTTCCATTTACCTGAAAATCTTTAAGCATTGTTCAGACCTACAAATAAAAGGAGACATTCATGGTTAACTGCATGGCTGGACAGGGTTTGTTGTAGGTAATGGTGTGTGTCATGTCTAAGATGAGAATCTTGACTTCACTTACCCTCTGTTCTTAGGAAACTTCTTGAATCTGCAACCAATCACAGAGAAAGGTAAGTATTCTGAGTGGACACAGGCTTTATTTTCAATTTAGCATAGAAGAGAAACACATAACTTACCAAGATCTTCACTGAATTTGACTAAAAACAGACCAAAAAGAGGTAAAAAATGTTAATTTCTGAATTTTCAAAACACTTCAAACTATTCTTTGACTCTGCATGATTTGTAGAATATAACTCAAAAATTGAAAGGACAATTTTTCATAGATGTCCATAAAGTACACCACCTAGCTTTTTAGAGACGAACTGCCCTGGGACTGTGCAAATTGCTTCTTCAGTCCAACACAAGCAACATTTTATTACTTTTCCTTTACTACCTCATTGGTTCAGTTTATCTTCGTGACATTCATGTGTAAACTGAAGACATTTCCCATCCACTCAGCAAATGTTTACTGAGGATCCACTTTAGCCCAGGTGCTATCTCTCATACTGGGCCCATCATGATGAGCAAGATACAGTTTCCCTACCCACCAGGGCATCAGCAAGCAGCCTGTCCACAATAACTGGGTGTCAGGAGCCTTAGGCCTTCCTATAGATTTTGATGGTGAATTTTAATGTTTTGCTTAATTACAAGTACTATTTAATAAGTGATGTTTTTATTTCATTAAAAAATCAAAGAGAGCAAAAATGATTCTATTAGGTTTCTATTACCTACAAATAACCATTTTAAACATTTTGTTGTGTATCTGTGAAGAATATTTTACCCTACAACAACAACAAAAGATTATCCAAGAAATTTTACTTTAAAATCTTTTTTGTTTATTTAAAAATTAATTTTTAATATTTCCCATGGAAAAAAAGGTACTCTTCTGTAACATCATTGAATGGTTCAATGGTATTTCTTTTTATAAATAGTATATAGTAAGCTACTACTTTCTGGGCACTTACATAACAAATATTTTACTTATTTTGATAAAACCAAAGAAATACTATTTATATTTCTCATTTGAGAATAAAAAAGGAATAAAGACAAAAGACATGTGGAAACATCACTCTCCAAATTAATCAACATACAAATAAAAGTTCAGTGTATGACTATAATGACCAAACACAAGTAAATAAATTAAAAACAAAATAAAATTATTACTCTTTTCTTGTATGAGTGCCACTCAGAGCCTGATGCTTTCAGGTAAACTGCTCTGGGACTGTGCACATTGCTTCTTCAGTCCAACACAAGCAATAATTTATTACTTTTCCTTTACTACCTCCTTGGTTCAGTTTATCTTCATGACATTCATGTGTAAATTGCATCCACAGAATATTACTTGGAAAATTGCTTCTGGGTCAGGTTTGCTACCGGCTGCCTCCTCCTCATCCATTGCAATACAACCTTCAAACTCTACTCCTTT
Organism: Arctocebus calabarensis; assembly: GCA_963573935.1. Classification (NCBI taxonomy): domain Eukaryota; kingdom Metazoa; phylum Chordata; class Mammalia; order Primates; family Lorisidae; genus Arctocebus; species Arctocebus calabarensis. Next base: position 22,198 of record CAUYON010108155.1, read on the forward strand.
GAATTCTCCAATGGAGTACTGACTAATAGAACAAGAACATGGTGTTTTGTTCTTGGAGATTGACAAATCTAACTTTTTTGAACAGTGCTGTATTGTTTGTGGCTGAACTTTAATATGAGAACAACTGGTCCAGAGGACAGCATCTACAGTGTTAACTGATGCAACAGGTAAAGTCGCTTCCACAGGCAGACCACAGGTTTGTGCTTGAGTAACTTCTGTGACTGGAGGAGCTGGGCTCAGTAGTGCATTTTAAATATTTTAATGATGTGATGACTTGATCAAGAGGTTGGATTTCTGGGGTCATGAATGAAGGCAGAAATTTCAGTGTTATGCTTGCTTCACTTACGGGTGGGCAGAACAGTTGTCTACTCTCAGTAGAATAGACCACTTATTCTTCCTCATTTCTTGGAAGATTTCCCTTACCCTCTCCTCAAGTAAGATACCAGTCATCCATGAACATTTTTTTGAACTCCAAGTGACTGGGAGGATTTTGGGCTTCTGGTTCTTAAATGTGCATGGCTTTGCCCAATTACCAGACACCAATGGCTTTTCGTTTCTGTCCAGTTGATCTAGTACAAAGCAGAACTGTGAAATGTCCTCCAGAAAGTTTTCTGTTCTTACATCTGACACCCTTTATGACAAGGACCCTGTCAGGCATTACCTTGAGACAGAGTCCACACCCATCAACATTAAATAAGTCATCATCTTTGAAGTCTCTGATGAAGTCCAGGAACTTTCTGATGAACTGTTTCCCAACTTCTACTGGAACTTCACTTGTATTCACCACAGAAGACTTTATGGGAGATCCTGTGATTCAGTTTAAATTTCTTGAGCTAACAATTTGATGCTTTGAAACCCACACCCTGAATTCCTATTTGAATTTTTTAGCAGTTTCTTGGATTATAAACCCAGAGATTTGGGTGTTTCCCGCCCTCATTTTTTTTGAACCAGCTTAATGTGACTTCATTGACTTCACTGAGGAAAGTTTTCCTTGCTGTAGGTCTCCACTTTCTTTATCATATCTCTCCAAGAACACATGTATTCAGTGGAAGACTGACCTGTATATATTGATGACCTCTGTAAGCTGTAAGTTTGTATACAAACTTTTTTTTGCAGATTCTGGTTATTCCACTGAGTACATGTGGTGCATGTCTGGTCTATGAAAATTATGTCAATGTAAGAAAGTGATCAGTGTAGAGATGTGGTCTACTATGGAGGGTGGTCAGTGGCAGAGATGTGGTCTACTATGGAGTTTCCACTGTACTCTTCACAACCATGGAAAGAATCAACAGAACAAATAGCCTACTGAATAGGAGAAAATATTCACATGCTAAATATCTAATAAAGGGCTAATAACCAGAATCTGCAAAAAACACAAACAAATCAGCAAGAAAAATTCAACTTCATGAAAAAATGGGTAAAAGACATGAACAGAAGCTTTTATTTTATTATTATTATTATTATTAAATCATAGCCGTGTACATTAGTGCAATCAAAGGGTACAATGTGCTGATTTCATATACAATATGAACTATTTTCATCAAACTGATTAACATAGCCTTCATGGCATTTTCTCAGTTATTGTATGAAGACATTTGTAATCTGCATTTGCTAAGATTCACCTGTAACCTTCTAAGATGCACCGTAGGTGTGGTCCCACCAATTACCCTCCCTCCACTCCAACATCAGCCCTTCCCTCCCCTCCCTTGCCCCTTCCCCCATATTCTTGTGCTATAGTTGGGTTATAACCTTCATATGAAAGCTATAAATTAGCTTCATAGTAAGGCTGAGTACATTGGATACTTTTTCTTTCATTCTTGAGATACTTTGCTAACAAGAATATGTTCCAGCTCCATCCATGTAAACATGAAAGAGGTAAAGTCTCCATCTTTCTTTAAGGCTGCTTAATATTCCATGGTATACATGTCCCACAGTTTATTAATCCATTCATGGGTTGATGGGCACTTGGGCTCCTTCAATGACTTAGCGAAATGAATTGGGCTGCAATGAACATTCTAGTACAGATGTCTTTGTTATAATATGAGGAGGACTCCCCAGGAAATTGAAGCAGTATCAAAAATACACTACTGGGACCTGATCAAGCTAAAAAGATTCTGTACAGACAAGAACATAGTAAGTATAGCAAGCAGACAGCCCTCAGAATGGGAGAAAATATTTGCAGGCTTTGCCTCCGACAAAGATTTAATAACCAGAATCCACAGAGAACTCAAACGTATTAGCAAGAAAAGAACAAGTGACCCCATCTCAGGATGGGCAAAGGACCTGAAGAGAAACCTCTCTAAAGAAGACAGGCACACAGCCTACATACACATGAAAAAATGCTCACCATCCTTACCCTCAGAGAAACGCAAATCAAAACTACTTTGAGATATCACCTATATCCAGTAAGATTAGCCCACATAACAAAATCCCAAAACCAGAGTTGTTGGCGTGGATGTGGAGAAAAGGGAACACTTCTACACTGCTGGTGGGAATGCACACTAATACGTTCCTTTTGGAAGGCTGTTTGGAGAATACTTAGAGATCTAAAAATTGACCTGCCATTCAATTCTAAAATTCCTTTACTTGGTACATACCCAGAAGACCAAAAATCACATTATAACAAAGGCATCTGTACTGGAATGTTCATTGCAGCCCAATTCATAATTGCTAAGTCGTGGAAGAAGCCCAAGTGCCCATTGACCCACGAATGGATCAATAAATTGTGGTACATGTATACAATGGAAAATTACGCAGTCTTGAAGAAAGGTGGAGACTTTACCTCTTTCATGTTTACATGGATGGAGCTGGAACATATTCTTCTTAGCAAAGTATCTCAAGAATGGAAGAAAAAGTATCCAATGTACTCAGCCCTACTATGAAGCTAAATTATAGCTTTCATATGAAGGCTATAACCCAACTATAGAACAAGAATATGGGGAAAGGGGCAAGGGAAGAGATGGGAGGGGTAAGGTTGGGGTGGAGGGAGGGTAATTGGTGGGGCCACACCTAAGGTGCATCTTAGAAAAGTGCAGGCAAACCTTACTAAATGCAGAATACAAATGACTTCATATAATAACTAAGAAAATGTGATGAAGGCTATGTTAATCAGTTTGATGAAAATAGTTCAAATTGCATATGAAACTAGCACATTGTACCCCTTGATTGCACTTATGTACA
>CAUYON010108157.1:0-13981 GCA_963573935.1 Arctocebus calabarensis
CACTGAGCCACAGGCGCCACCCCACACTGTACCTTTCTTAAAAGTTAAGGCAGGCTCGGTGCCTGTGGCTCAACAGGCTAAGGCGCCAGCCACGTACACCTGAGCTAGCGGGTTCGAATCCAGCCCGGGCCCGCCAAACAACAATAGCTGCAACCAAAAAAAAAATGGCCAGGCATTGTGGCGGATGCCTGTAGTCCCAGCTACTTGGGAGGCGGAGGCAAGAGACTCGCTTGGGCCCAGGAATTGGAGGTTGCTGTGAGCTGTGATGGCACAGCACTCTATCCAGAGTGACAGCTTGAGGCTCTGTCTCAAAAAAAAAAAAAAAAGTTAAGGCAAGAGAGGTTTAGGCAGCAGGAATAAGGATAATCCCAAACCAAGAGAAAATAAAAAGTGTTTTGTATTGACTCTAAAATACAATGTATTTTTTCAGTTGTTTTTCTTGAATATTAAAATGAGTACTTTCCCTTAGTAAAAAGAGAGGAGGTTATTGGGAGAATCCTACTGCAATTAAAATATGACTGAGCTCTGCAAAATTAAAAGGATGGGTTTGTTGCAATTCGAAAAACCTCAATCTCTAAGAAAAGACCTCAGCAAAACAGACCAGAGTTCCGGCCTTCTCCCAGGTCTCCCCTTCTCCCACATTCGCCCCAGCCCTCAGCCTTGGGATCTAATCTGAGTGCTAGAGGCAGCTGGGGGTGCACTGCCTTTTTAACCATCTCCAGCACAACACACACAACAGTGCAGGTTAAGGGGTAAAGACAGGAGGAGGCCCCAGTCCAGAGAACTACCCTCAGATCCCAGCTTGGCAGCAAGTGCCCTTCCCTGCCTGTCTAACTCCCAGGCCACGAAGAGGCAGGCAGCTTCTCTCCTCTATAGCCCAGTCTGGCCTCACCCTACTTATCAGAAGGTCAGAGGTGAAGATGCCCGCCTGGGAAACAGGGAGGGGAAGGATGGGCTCAGGGAAGAAAACAGCCTTCTCCCCAGAAGCAGGTGTGGGGCCATCTCCCAATGTTTACAGCAGATCTGGCCCAGCACCTTGAGGGAGTTCCTGGAGAGGACAGAGTTCAGTCTGTGTCCCCAAGTCGGCAGGGAGATTGCTGTTTGGCAACACGAAGCCCAGACACACAGACCACACAACTCAGGAACACCCTCACATAGTCACGCTGCATCATAAACACATACACAAACACCCCTCAGATTACACAGCACTGACAGAGGAGCCCCCCTACAAGCAACACACAGGCAAGATGACACTCATCCCCTGGCCAGACTCCCTGAGCTATGGAGACCACCCACTACTCCCAAAACACCCATGTTGTCCCCCATCATTCCAAGTAGATTAATATAGTGATTTCAAATGTGTGGTTGCGGGGTGTTGCAGGGCCCCAGGGTCCAATCTGGGCCCCCTACTTACTGCTGCTACTTAACCTCTTTAAGCCCAGGTTTTCACCTGGAAATTGGGAATGCTAGTAGAACTTCTATTACAGGGTTGTTCTAGGAGTAAAGGAGTATGCATGCAAAACACCACACATAGCGCCTGGCAGAGTATACCTGGCGCAGAGTACATGTTAGGTTTTATCACTATTGCAAACAGGTGGACAGATGGGTCAGGACACACATTGCCCCCACATCACCCTTCCTCACTCGCAACATGAAGGAAAAGAAAAAAAAAAAAAAAACATGAAGGAAAAGGCAGCAGAACAACCCAGCTCTCTGTATACCCCCCATCTGGCCTTATTTCTTAGCTCCTTTCCCCTCCAACTGCTCAGGGACCCCCTCCCTTGGACCTCTCTCTCTTCACATCCCAGGAAACCCACCATCCGCCCTCCACGATTCACGCGCTCCAAAAGTCTCAAAGTACACAGTCCCCTGAGTGGCCCGACAGAAGTCTGTTCAAAAGAAACATCTCCCCCTGCCCCCGGGCCAGACCCCTGCGTGAGGCAACGCCGCCACCCTGCTCGGCTCTGGCAGGACAGGTAGCTCTACCCACCTCCTCCCTCCACACCCGGCCCGATCTGAAGCTGGAGCGACCGAACACAAACGGCCGGAGGGGGGCGGGGAGGGGAGGGGGAGGGGCAGGACAGAGGGGACCCCCAAGGAATCCAGCCCAGTCCAGTCCGGAGGCGGAGGCTGCCAACTGGAAAGGCTTTGAGAACCTTTGAGGGGCTCAAAAAGAGGGAAAACACACAGGCGCGCGCACGCTGCAATATGCTGGTTAGGGGAAAACTTTCTGATCAATTCCAGAGAACTTTTTTGACAAGTTCCCGCAGCTCTCCCTGAGTCTGGAAAGCGCCAGTTTCTTGAATGGGCCATCTCGAGCCGATTCAGTGTAACTGCCCCCCTGCGCCACCTTCTTTGGCCCCCTCCTGCCTGAGGGCCCGGCTGCCCTGAGCGCCAGGACTGTCTGAAACTTCGAGGTGGCAGAGCTCGTCTCGACCCGTCTGGTTCCCCGCCGGCCCGTAGACCCCGGCGGCAGGGACCCGCCGCTGCTCCATCCCCTCCCCACACCAGACCCACCTTGGGTGCCCGCGGCTGCGGGGGGCAGGAGGGCGAGGACCAGCCCCCAGCGGCACCAGGCCGCCAGCTCCATGGTGCTCACTGCGGCTCCGGCCCCATGGCTCCGGCTGGACCCGGCAGCGAGGGCGCGGGGCGCCGCCAGGAGAGGGGGCTGGGCGCGCGGTGCCAGAAAGGGTCCCCAGGGAAGGGGCGCGCGGCTGCCGGGCGGGGAGAATCTCCTGGTCTCTGCGATCCCAGGGAGGAGAATCTCAGCTCCACAACTTCATTCTTATACTTCCTCACGCAGCCCTCCTCCTCCTCCTCCTCCTCCTCCTCCTCCTCCTCCTCCTCCTGTGATTGGGAGCAAGCGCGCTCGCAGCTCGCCCCCTCCAACTGCATTCCAACAAGTCTGGGAGTGGCAACTCCCAGCTTCACTTTCTCCCTCTCCGCGCAGGCCTGGGTGCGTCCCTCCCAGCTCCCGGACGCCTGGGTTGCCTGCAGCAGTTCTCACACATTTCCTTAAAAACAGAAGAGGGAGATTCTGCTCCCTCCCTGGGACAGAGAGGCCCACTCTCTAGGCTGCCGTTCTTGACTCCCCTGTAAAGTCGCTGGTTTTATCTTAAACATTCCCGAGGAGTTTGCATCCTACTCCTTCACATGCCTATTTGTTTTAAGATCAAATAATAGTTGGCCCACCACATCCTCAAGTAAAGTCGATAGTCAAGGAGGGTGGTGTGTTGTGTTCTCTACATGGCTCCCGGGACTCCCCAGGCTATCTTCTCACCAATGCATAATCTTCAGAAGGTGCACACATTTGGGAGGAGATAGTCACATGGCAGGACCCTCTATCTCAATCCTTCAAGTACATACTTCTTGTTTCTTTATGGAGACACTCAGTACCCAGTTCATCCAAAGTTTTCTCCCTGTCCCTATAAATTAGCCTGCTTATGTCCCCCTCCACACCCCACATCCCACCTGGAATCCCTGACCCTATCTGTTCCTAAAGCCTGACAGAAGGACCTGGGATGGAAAGTAGGGATGTTCTGTTGGAAATTTCAACAAAATATTGCATGGGACATATTTATACTAATAAGTTACTTGTCCTTTTCTTGATATTCAAATTTAACTGAGCATCCTTATTTTTATTTGTCTATTCAAATGCCCCAGCCAAGAACACACCTGTACTGGTCAAGAGAGGATCGAAGGGCCACCTTTCAGGGATTAGAGAATGAAGGACACCAGCATTTCTTAACTTGTGTCCCTGTGCTGAGCATAGTTATAATCAGGCACTTCCACAGTAGGCAGGTTGAGAACAGGGACTCTGGGATCAAGATGATCTAGGTTCAAATCTTGACTATATCACATTTTAGCTATATGACCTTGGGCAAGTGATTGAGCTTCTCTGGTCTCAGTTTGTTCCTCCATAAAATAGCATCTGGTGTACTGTGTCAGGGGTTAAAGGAGCACATACTTCTGAAGCACACAGCATAGTACTTGGCACATAACTGTTCAATAAATGGTCCCAGAATTGTTTATTCTGCGGTGGATCCAGGTTTTATAAGGCCTAAACCTTATAAAGTGCGGGATACTCTATTTAAGAAAAGGAATATAGCCAGACCCAGCAGATCATGCCTGGAATTCCAGCATTTGGGAGCCTGAGAGGGGAGGATAACTTAAGGTCACGAGTTCAAAGTTACAGTGAGTTCTGATCATGCCGCCACACTCAGCCTGGGAGAAAGAGCAAGAACTTGTCTCTTAAGAAAAAGAAAAGAGGGCAGTGCCTGTGGCTCAAAGAATAGGGCACTGGCCCCATATACTGGAAGTGGCAGGTTCAAACCTGGCAAGGGCCGAAAACTGCAACAGCAACAACAACAACAAAAAAAGAAAAGAAAAAAAGAAAAAGAAAAGAGGTGAGGCACAGTGGCTTATATATGTAATCCCAGCACTCCGAAGGTCAAAGCAGGCCGACTGCTTGAACTCACAAGTTTGAGACCAGAGTAAGCAAGATCAAGACCCTGTCTCTAAAAAAAGCCAGGCATTGTGGCCAGTACCTGTAGTCCCAGGTAGTCGGGAGGCTGAGGCAAGAGGATTACTTGAGTCCAAGAATTTGAGGTTGCTGAGAGCTAAGATGCCATAGCACTCTACTGAGGGCAAGAAAATAACGCTCTATCTAAAAAAAAAGGCTCAGCGCCTGTGGCTCAACGCCAGCCACGTACACCTGAGCTGGCAGGTTCAAATCCAGCCTCCGGGCCCACCAAACAACAATGACGGCTGCAACCAAAAAATGTCTGGGCGTTGTGGCGGGTGCCTGTAATCCCAGCAACTTGGGAGGCGGATGCAGGAGACTTGCTTGAGCCCAGGAATTGGGGGTTGCTGTGAGCTGTGATGTCATAGCACTCTACCTAGGGTGACAGCTTGAGGCTCTGTCTCAAAAAAAAAAAAAAGAAAGAAAGTTTTAAATACAAAAAATATATAAAATTAGGCGCATACATGCAAATGAGGAGCCAGAAGCTTACCCTTCCTTAAGTCCTCTTCTGGCTCCAACCAGTGATGCTCAAACTTCAGATAGGATTCATAGGAAAGTCTTTTGTGAAACCAATCTGGACAATGAAAACAAATCTTAGTTTGTTACTGGTGTTAAAGAAATAGAATGGAACAGAAAGCATCCTAGCATGTCACATGTAATAAGGATAAGGTATGGTTTTGTATGTGTGTCCTGAGTGATGGTGTAAAATGGATTTATTCCTTGGATCATTGGATTGTAAAATGGTTTTATCCCTTGGATCATTGTCAAAAACATTCAAGAAATATTGCCACATATGTGGACATAGCAGCCCTTTGGGACAGTCATCAATATTCTTATTTTTTCTTGGGTTAGTGTTAAGGCTCGGATGAAGATCAGGGAAACTGTCTCAAAAGAGTTAGGCAGGGCTCGGCGCCTGTGGCCCAACGGGTTAAGGCACCAGCCATGTACACCTGAGCTGGCAGGTTTGAATCCAGCCCCGACCCGCCAAACAACAATGACAGCTGAAAAATGGCTGGGCGTTGTGGCGGGCGCCAGTAGTCCCAGCTACTTGGGAGGCGGAGGCAGGAGACTCGCTTGAGCACAGGAATTGGAGGTTGCTGTGAGCTGTGATGCCTCGGCACTCTACCCAGGGTGACAGCTTGAGGCTCTGTCTCAAAAAAAAAAAGTTAGGCAGGGCAGTACCTGTGGCTCAGTGGATAGGGTGCTGGTCCCATATACCAAGGGTGACAGACTTGAACCCGGACCCAACCAGCTAAAACAGCAGTGGCAACTGCAACAAAAATGGCTGGGCGTTGTGGTGGGTGCCAGTGGTCCCGGCAACTTGGGAGGCTGAGACAAGAGAATCGCCCTAGCCCAGGAGCTGGAGGTAGCTGTGAACTGTGACGCCACAGGACTCTACCAAAGGGCGACAAAGTGAGACTCTGTCTCAAAAAAAAAAAAAAAAGTTAGGCAACTTGCCCAGATGTCTTAGGGCTGACAAGAAAAGCTGAGCATCCAGAAAACCAGCCCCTCACCCTCATCCCATCGCTCAGCCCTGAACCTGGTCAATGTGCCTCACAGACCTATAGGTCACCAGAATTTCTGGAAGGGGCTACACTGGGGCCTGACCCCAAGATTCATTTGCTGGTAGTACATTGGACAGCTTGCACCTGAGTGAGTGCACACAGGCCTTGGAGAGCCATCAGTTTGTGAGGGTCAGGTTAGAGATGTCCCTCCTCCACAAGCCCCGCCCCTCCCCTGCTCTGGTGCCCCAGAGGGTTAGGCTAGCTGGGAAAGCTACAGTGAACACCATCCTTTATTGCACCCCTACTCTGTACCACTCTGACCAAGAGCCACATTCCTCCTCTCACTGAGTTTTCTAGGCTCCAGAGGAGACCAGTGTTGTCTTTTCCCCATTTTGCAGAAGAGGAACCCTGGGATTTCTGGAGGTAAAGTAACTTTTCAAGGTCACAGAGCAGAGCTGGGAACTGAGGCTTTGGCTTAACCCATTGCCCTCAAGAGCCCCCAGTGAAGGGTACCAGGAGCCAACCTCTCCCCCAGGGAGCAAGAGGCGACTCCTCCCAGAAGTCAGCGTTAACTATGGTCCCTCCCTCAGCTAGGGTCCCATCTCCCCCATTCCCTCTCTGCCCCCGCCTGGCAAGCTCACCCTCCACGCACCCCAGATCCCCAAGAGAAACCCCCGCCGGGCCAGGGAGACAATGCCAGTCCCAGTGGGCTGCGGAGAGGCGGGGCTGCGGCTGGGGACCGTGCGGGCTTGGGGAGGAGTTGGGGTCAGGACTCACGCCCGGGAGGAGGCTCGAAGGGGCTGAGCCTTCCAAAGAGAATAAGCCCTTTCAGAGCCGGGAAGGAAGGGGAAAAAGCCTTGTCTGGGGTTTGACAAGAGGAGAGGAAGGGGGGTAAGGATGGGCGCTGCTGATTTGATTTTCTCTCCAGTGGTCCCTCCAGCAGGGCCTGGCAGGGGACCCAAAGAAAGGGGAAGTCTGAGGGACAAAGACAGAGAGGGGGAGCCTGGGGAGACGAGAGGGGGCTGGGGGCCCGAATCTGATGGAGAGCCTGAGAGCTGGTGAGAAGGGCCTTGTGAGAGGCCTAGGGAGGGCAGCAAATCCAGGCCAGGGCAGAAGCACTCGATCTGCCCAGAACCCGGGTTTGGGGCCACAGGTGACCAGACACTGAAGAGGCAGGAGGGGCTCTGGCTCATAGGGATGGGGGGTGGGGGGAGCGGTGGTGACCTCTTCGGGTCAACGGTGGGGGTCTGGAACTAATGGCCTGTGAAATGCCAGTCAATCATTGACCAGCTCTGAGACTGGGGGGCACAGGAAACGTGTGTGTGTGTGTGTGTGTGTGTGTGTGTGTGTGTGTTGGCACCAGAGTCTCCTCCCTCTACCTGCTACACCAACCAGCCTGGGGTCAGAGGACTGAAAACAAACACAAAAGGGAGGGGCCAGTACAGTCCACAGTACGAGGTCCAAGCCACAAACTGGGGCCTACCCCATGGGGCCTTGAGGCTGGGCACGGGTGATGGGGGAGTGTGGGTATCACTTAATTCCTTGAAATGGGTGTCTCAGAGTAGGCATAAGGCCTCCTTGGGAGCAAAGGAAAATGACTGAGAAGCTTCTGGTAAGAAAATTGGTACTTCCTAAAGGTGGCCTTTTATGACTGCTGGCCACTCCCTGGGCACAGAGTAAGCCCCAGGATTGCTTTGAGGATAGCAAAGGGCCGGAATCAGAGTCACCAGCCACACTGACCCTGACACCTCCCTCAGCCCCTCTCACCACATCTCAGGAATGTAGGCCCAAGGCCCCAGGAGTTTGCCTTTGTCTCTTCCCAGGCTGCTTTGCTGAAACAAAAAGCAGTCTTCTGTCCTTGGACTCACCTTGTTTTTATGCATGTACACGAGGGTACATGTGACTTGCACTGCTGCCTGTGCATGTGAGAGTGTGTGGGTATGAATCTCTTCTATGCTGTCTTTTTTTTTTGAGACAGAGCCTCAAGCTGTCACCCTGGATAGAGTGCTGTGGCATCACAGCTCACAGCAACCCCCAATTCCTGGGCTCAAGCGAGTCTCTGCCTCTGCCTCCCAAGTGGCTGGGACTACAGGCGCCCGCCACAATGCCCGGCCATTTTTTTGTTGTTGTTGCAGCTGTCATTGTTGTTTGGCGGGCCCAGGCTGGATTCGAACCTGCCAGTTCAGGTGTACGTGGCTGGCGCCTTACCCTGTTGAGCCACAGGCACTGAGCCTTCTATGCTGTCTTTTAACATGTGCCTTTAGTTTAACTGTGGGTCTTTCCTCAGAGGGTAGCTTTGCTTGTAGCCTTGAATACACCTTCATTTTCCCATCAGAAACAGATTTGGACAGAATGGTTCCTGGTCACGTTTGAGGTGTAGGAGAAGTAACCCATGATGGAACGACCATCATGCTGTCCCTCAAAAGCCCATTGACCCATCTCTTCTGGATACTGGATCCTTGTTTCACAAGCATTGAGTCTTCCCACCTGCTCCTCTCCACTGGCGCTTCAGGACCTCTTCACTCTGTGGTCCTGGGGTTGGGGTCTATGGCGTCATCATAGCTCACAGCAACTTCAAACTCTTGGGCTCAAGAGATCCTCTTGCCTCAACTTCCTGACTGGCTAGGACTAAAGATGCCTGCCACAAGCCTAGTTAGTTTTTCTATTTTTAGTAGAGACCAGATCTCGCTGTTGCTCAGGCTGGTCTCGAACTCCTAAGGTCAAGGGATCCTCCTGTATTGGCCTCCCAGAGTGCTTGGATTACCAGCACGAACACCTAACTCAGCCTCCAAAGCAAATGTTTTTAACACAAATGAAATCATATCATTTGCTCCAAGGCTAAAACACTGCTCAACAGCTTCCCCTTGCCTCAACCCTCCACCATGACCTGAGGCCTGATAGGACCTGGTCTTAGACTGCTTTTTCAATCTTATAGCATTCCAACCAGCAGCTTCTTTTCTGTTTTTCAAAGATGCCAAGCTTGTTTCTGCCTTAGGGCCTTTGCACTGACTGTTCCCTCAGCCTAGAACAATCTGCCCCCAGGTGTTAACAGAGCTGGTTCCTTCTGGTCCTGCAGGTTTCAGCTCTAAAAGGACTTTCTTAGCCACTCAATGCAAAGTAGGCTTCCTTTCCCTCCCCATCCCTCTGCTCTCCCTATGTCACTACTATATTATCCAATTATATAGTTGACCACTGGGCAATGCAGGGGTTAGGGGCACCAATATCCCCACCCCAAGCAGTCAAAAAGATACTTGTAACTTGAAACAAAAGCTAAAGTCAATAGCCTACTGTTAACCAGAGCCTTACTGGCAACAGTCGATAAACATGTTTTGTATGCTGTGTGTATCATATACTGTATTCTTATAATAAACTAGAAAATGAAAATGTTACTAAGAAAATGATAAGGAAGAAAAAGCTTATTTACTATTCATAGAGTGGAAGTGGATTATTGTGAAGGTCTCTACCTTCATCATCTTCATACGGACTAGGCGGCGGAGAGGGAAAGGAGGGAGAAGAAGAAGAGTTGGTTTTGCTGTCTCAGGGGAGGCAGAGGTGGAAGGAAATCTGAATATGAGTGAACTCTCCAAGTTCAACCTGTGTTATTCAAGTGGCAGCTGCATTTAACTCAAGAAGTGTCACTATACAAAGTTGTTTTTACACTTTTCTTTGTTTTTAATTGATTATACATACAGATAGTACACATTTTAAAGGTACAAGAATAAAAAGTAAGTATTCATTTCCCTGTTGCCCAAACACACAGTTCCACTTCTTCCCAGAGGCAATAACTATTTCCACTTTCTTACATATCTTTCTAGATGTATTATCTAGAATAACAAACATAATACCATATACTTTTCTTCATGAGGTAATGTATTTATGTGTGTGTGCATGCACATACTGTTCTGCAGCTTGCATTTTATACTTATCAAAAATATCATGAAGGGACCAAGCATGGTGGCTCATGCCTGTAATCTCAGCACTCTGGCAGGTCAAGGCAGGTGGATCACCTGAGCTCAGGAGTTTGAGACCAGCCTGAGCAAGAACAAGGCCATCTCTACTAAAAATAGAAAAACTGGCTCGGTGCCTGGGGCTCAAGTGGCTAAGGCGCCAGCCACAGACACTTGAGCTGGCGGGTTCAAATCCAGCCCAGGCCCACCAAACAACAATGATAGCTGCAACTGAAAAATAGCCGGGCGTTGTGGCGGGCACCTGTAGTCCCAGCTACTTGGGAAGCGGAGGCAGGAGAATCGCTTGAGCCCAGGAGTTGGAGGTTGCTGTGAGCTGTGATGCCACAGCACTCTACCCAGGGTGACAGCTTGAGGCTCTGTCTCAAAAAAAAAAAAAATTAAAAAATTAAAAATAAATAAAAATAGAAAAGCTAGCTGGATATTGTGATGGGCACCTATGTCCCAGGTACTCAGGAGGCTGAGGCAGAAGGATTGCTTGAGTCTAAGAGTTTGAGGCTGCTGTGAGCTATGACACCATAGCACTCTACCCCAAGGCAACTAAGTGAGATTATCTAATAAAAAAAAAGGAAGGTTTTTATCATGTCAGTACACTATAATTCTGCCCCATTCCTATTAATTTCTGTTCAGCATGCAGCATGCCATTGTATGGATCTCCCTCAATTAATGTAATTCATTCTCAGCCAGGCAAGCTGGTATGCTAGCACTCTGGAACACCAAGGTGAGTGGATAGGTTGAGCTCAGGAGTTCGAGACCAGCCTAAGCAAAGATGAGAACCCCCACATACACTAAAAATAGAAAAATGGGGTGGCTGTAGTGGCACACCCACATGCTTATAGTCCCAGCTACTTGGGAGGCTGAGGCAAGAGGACTGCTTGAGCCCAGGAGTTTGAGGTTGCTGTGAGCTATCATGATGCCACAACTCTCAACCCCAGGACAACAAAGTCAGACTCTGTTTCATAAAAAAAAAATGTAATTAATTCTCTACCAATGGACATTCAGTTGTTTCCTTTTCTTTTTTGCTATTGAAAATAATGACTGGGCAGCACCTGTGGCTCAGTGAGTAGGGCGCCAGCTCCATATACTGAGGGTGGCGGGTTCAAACCCGGCAAAACTGCAACAAAAAAATAGCCAGGTTTTGTGGTGGGCGCCTATAGTCCCAGCTACTCCGAAGTCTGAGGCAAGAGAATCACCTAAGCCCAGGAGCTGGAGGGTGCTGTGAGCTGTGATGTCACAGCACTCTACCAAGGGTGATAAAGTGAGACTCTGTCTCTAAAAAAAAGAAAGAAAGAAAGAAAGAAAATAATGACTAACCTTGCCATGAATTGCTTTGTACTTACACCATTATGCCACGTTGTGCTTGTATAGTTATATTGGAGCTTGTGTAGGCATATCGAGAGCGACATTGCTAGGTTAGAGAGTAGGTATATTTCACAATCTGGTAGTGCCAAATCATCGTACATAATGATTGTACAATGTGTTCTTATATTAGCAGTGAAATTATCTCAATCTTTTGTTTGATACTTCTTTATGGCCTATATCCCTCTTCTGATCATGAGGACAGTGCCTTGTTCACAACTGTGTTCCCAGAGCTGTGCACATGGTCAATTTCAACAAATATTTGATGAATAAGAAACACTTATTTTAGACCATCCCCTATTTTTTCTTTTTTCTTTTTTTGAGACAAAGTGCCATTTTGTCACCCTCAGTAGAGTACTGTGGCATCATAGCTCACAGTAACCTCAAACTCTTGGGCTCAAGTGATCCTCTTGCCTCAGCCTCTCAAGTAGCTGCAACCACACGTACTTGCCATAATGCCCAGCTAGTTTTTTTATTTTTAGTAGAGACGGTGTCTCACTGTTGCTCAGGCTGGTCTTGAATTCCTCGGCCTCCCAAAATGCTAGGATTACAGATGTAAGCCATGACACCCAGCCCCACCCCTTTTTTTTGAGACAGAGTCTCACTATGTCACCCTCCGTAGAGGGCCATGTGGCAGCAACCTCACACTCTTGGGCTTAAGCAATTCTCTTATCTCAGACTCCCAAGTAGCTGGGACTACACAAGTGCCCATCACAATGCCCGGCTATTTTTAGAGACAGGGTCTCGCTCTAGCTCAGGCTGGTCTCAAACTTGTGAGTGACTGCAAGTGATCCACCTGCCTGCGCCTCCCAGAGTGCGAGGATACAGTTGTGAGCCACCGCACCCAGCCTCAGCCCCCATTTTTCCTCTAAGAATAGGGTCAGCTTTCCTTTGAGCCCTTAGCCCTCTATACTATTTGCTTTGTCTTTCCTTTTGTTTGTTAGGGTTGTTTTTTTTTTTCCCCACTAGCACAATGGCTGACACACAGTAAATCTGAGTTGAAGGAATGAATCTGTGACTTTGCTGGCTGTGGCTTACCTTAGAAGCCAAGTTAGGAAGCAGATTAAGCTAAGAGGGCTCAAGAGGGAAGTGAGGGATCTAGATGGGAAAGTTGGAAGAGAGAAGTTAGATAACTCTTGTCTAGAGAGATTGTTATCTGGGGCTGTGCTACAGGGAAAATTCTCAAGAGCTGTTCCAGAGAGAAAATACTTCACCTCCTAGGAGAACAACAAGACAGAAGTATACATTTCCTCCTCTACCTTTAACCTAAGATTGTTTTCTCTATCACGTACGTAGACATGCATTTTTGAGGACCTTTGAAATGCTTAGGAACTGAACAGATTTTTCCATGTTAACTCCAAAATATAAGAAAACAGGGCTAGACGTGGCTCATGCCTATAATCCTAGCACTCTGGGAGGCCAAGGGGCATGGATTGCCTGAGCAAGACCCAGTCTCTAAAAATAGCCAGGCATTGTGGTGGGCGCCTATACTCCAGCTACTTGGCAGGCTGAGGCAAGACAATCACTCGACCACAAGAGTTTGAGATTGCTGTGAGCTATGACACCATGACACTCTACCAAGGGAGACAAAGGGAGACTCTGTCTCAAAATATATATATATATATTCTATATGGGCAGTGCCTGTGGCTCAAAGGAGTAGGGTACCAGCCCCATATGCCGGAGGTGGCAGGGTAAAACCAGGCCCAGCAAAAACTGCAAAAAGAAAAGAAAACATATACATGTGTTTTTACATATATATATATATATGAAAATTATTAAACATAATATTTTACTAAATATATATATAAAGTAGCAATGTCACCTATTAACAGCATCGCAGTTCAACTATTTATAATTTTTTTTTTTGAGACAGAATCTCAAGCTGTCGCCCTGGGTAGAATGCCATGGTGTCATCATTGCCCATGTTTGACATAGGGTGAGATCTTCAAAATTGAAACTTAACAGGGGTGGCACCTGTGGCTCAGCGAATAGGGTTCCGGGCCCCATATACTGAAGGTAGCAGGTTCAAACCCAGCCTCGGCTGAAGTGCAAAAACAAAAAAATAGCTGGGTATTGTGGTGGGCGCCTATAGTCCCAGCTACTCAGGAGGCTGAGGCAAGAGAATCGCCTGAGCCCAAGAGTTGGAGGTTGCCATGAGCTGTGTGATGCCACGGCACTCTACCGAGGGTGATAAAGTGAGACTCTGTCTCTACAAAAAAAAAAAAAAAAATTAAAAATTAACAGTTTTAAATGAGTCCTACCTCTACCTATAAGTGTTCTCAAAGGTAGAATCCCTGGGCTCAGCACCTGTGGCTCAAGCAGCTAAGGCGCCAGCCACATACACCTGAGCTGGTGGGTTTGAATCCAGCCCGGGCCCGCCAATCAACAATGACAGCTGCAACCAAAAAATGGACGGGCGTTGTGGCAGGCGCCTGTAGTCCCATCTACTTGGGAAGTGGAGGCAGGAGACTCGCTTGAGCCCAGGAATTGGAGGTTGCTGTGAGTTGTGATGCTACGGCACTCTACCCAGGGTGACAGCTTGAGGCTCTGTCTCAAAAAAAAAAAAAAGATGAAATTCTGACAAGGCAGGGATTCTACCTTTTTTTTTTTTTTTTTTTTGAGACAGCCTC
>CAUYON010108158.1:0-17941 GCA_963573935.1 Arctocebus calabarensis
ATAAATATTCTTAATGACATCTGGAATGGTGAATCCTTTCCAAAATGTTCAACTTACTTCACCCAGATTTATCAGAGAAATCACTATCTATAGCATCTATACTTTTATGAAATAAATTTCTTTTTTTAAATTTTTTTATTGCCTTTATTATTAAATCATAGCTGTGTACAATAGTGCAATCAATGGGTATAATGTGCTGGTTTAATATACAATCTGAACTATTTTCATCAAACTGATTAACATAGCCTTCCTGGCATTTTCTCAGTTATTATATGAAGACATTTGTATTCTGCATTTAGTAAGGTGTGCCTGTACCCTTCTAAGGTGCACTTTAGATGTAGCACCACCAATGACTCCCTGCCACCCCTACCTCACCCCTCACCTCCCCTCCTTTGCCCCTTTCCCCATATTCTTGTGCTATAGTTGGATTTAAGCAATAATACTTAATTCAAAATTACTCCTTGATCCATGGACTACAATCAATGTTGAGTTAGTAGGCATGAAAATAATATTAATCTTTTTTAATATGTCCATCAAAGCTCATGCTGACCAGGTATATTGTCAATGAGCAGTAATATTTTGAAAGTAAACGTTTCATCCAGGCTTTGTTGTCCCTTTTATAGAACGCAGGTAGAGTAGACAGCATAACTGTTAAGGGCCTTAAAATTTTCACAATGGTAGATAAGCACTGGTTTGACTTCAAGTCATAATCTTCATTAACCTTTAACAAGATAATTCAGGCTGTTCTTTGAGGCTTTGAATCTAGACATTGTGTTTTCTTCTCTTGCTATAAAAGTCCTACATAGCTATTTGCATAAGGCTGTTCTGTCTACATTAAAACTATGAGGCTGTTTCATGGACACTGGAAGGCCATCATTTAGTTTAGTTACCTTCACTAGTTATCTTATGCAGGTCCCCTGGATAACGTGCTGTAGCTTCTCTATCAGCAAGCACTTGCAGCTTTACCTTGCTCTGTATGTTACAGAGATGGCAGATTTCCTTAACCCACACATACCAATGTTTGCTAGCTTCACTTCTCGCCGCCCCTCCGGAGCTTTCTTACTTCTCTCAACCTTCATAAAATTGAAGAAAGTTGTGGCTTTTCTCCGAATTAGGCTTTGGATTAATGGAATGTTCTGACTGGTTTGGTCCTCTATCCAGACCACTAAACATTGTTCATATCACCAATAAGGCTGTTTTGCTTTCGTATCATTAATATGCTCACTGGAGTAGCACTTTTACTTTCCTTCAGGAACGTCATCACATTCACAACCAGGCTAACTGACAAGAGGCCTAGTTTGGGGGCTTATCTCAGCTTTCCAGATGCTTTCCTCATTTAGCTTAATCACTTCTATCTTTTGATTTAAAGCGAGAGATGTGCAACTGTTCCTTTAACTTGAGCACTTCAAGGTCATTGTAGTGTAATAAATTGGCTTCGTTTCAATATTGCTTTATCTCAAAGAATAGAGAGTTTCAAGGATAGAGAGGGAAATAGGGTACAAATGGTGAGTGAAACAGTCAGAACCAACACATAATTTATTCATGAAGTTTTCTGTCTCATATGAGCATGGTAATGGCACCCCAAAACAATTATGATGGTAATATAAAAGATCATTGATCACAGATCACCATAACATATAGAGTGATAGTGCAAATGTTTGAAATATTGCACAAATTCCCAAAATGTGACACAGAGACCTGAAGTGAGCCTACAGCATTGGAAAAATAGCACCAGTAGAATTGTTCCACAAAGGGTTAACGCGCACCTTCACTCTGTAGAACACAGAGTATCTGTGAAGTATTATAAAGTGAATTGCAATAAAACGCAGTCTGGCCACACTAGGAAGAAGCTTTCGGTGAGGGGCAACCTCCTATATCTATGTGAGGTTGATTTAAGGTGGCAAATACAGTATGTTTCATCATAATGGTTGTTGAATTGACTACTAAAAGATTTTATAGCTGTATAAAAGTTTTAATATGATGTAATGGCATTTGAAATAATTGTATAATTTTAAGCCTGTAAGAAAACCATTAAATTAATTCTGTGAAAGTAATAATTATCATCTAAAATATGAAAAATAATATTTAATTTTAGGCCTTAGATCCAATAAACTTTTAGAAATGTTGGCTTTCTTACTGGAGATTAGGGATATGTTTCTATTCACTCTCTGAATTAGAAAATTTCAGATTATGTGTTCTAAGAATAATACACTATAATGAAATGGACATTTTTTTAAGTATTCAGATAAGAGAATGCAATCCAGATAATTTAAGTTTTCTTTGTAACTGATATTATAACTTACTACTTCTACTCATGATAGGTATGAGAGAAACTCAGAAATGTCAGCACCTCTTCGAGTTTTCTTTGGTTGATCTGTTCTCTCCTTTGGATCCATCCAATCTCATTGATATTTAAGAGCTTCACATAAAAATGTATTGAGTGAGTTTCTTTGGCTGTCTGTGGGAACCTGCTACAAAGCCATTGATCTTTCTTCTTGCAGTGTGCAGCTCCATTTGATTCACTGTTTTTTTAATATCTAGGGAGCACTGAGGCACACAAAGTGCAGAAGTACTCGTGAAAGGTTAGTGACTTGCTTTTGTATGACGTGCCCTGCTTAATCTGTTACACTAATGCCTTTCATTGCATCGCCCTGTAAGAAAGAAAATTTAAAGCCATGTTTTAATAATGCAACCTCCTTGAGAATTCTAAAGAAAGCTCCAGCTGGAGTTGTAAAGTGAAAACTGAATAAGGCCCGGGGTCAATAAAATCTGAAGTAATTATTTCAAAATGCAGGTTGAATTAACAGATTTGTGTAGTTCATGTGCCTTACTTCCCACTATAGCTGAAAAATACAGAAAGCTTTTTTTGTAGTCAAGCTAGGTCAATATTAAATTATATACATTCATGGACACAAAAGTAACTATCATGGGATGCATTGACAGTATCATTTGTCACCAGTGGTTGTTATGATAAGTCGTTTATATTTGGCATCACTGTTAAATAGCCTTTGTATTAATCTTTTATGTAGTCTAAAAACATTGACCCAATGACTCATTTTGGAAATAATAAAAATCCTACCCTGTTTATTATTTCCAATCACATACAACAAGCTATGATTTAAAATGGTGTGGGATTCGATAATGAAAATTATCATGTAAGATTACAACTTCTTGTCCCTGGAGTGATGCAAACCAACTACCGCTTTACATTACGGCAGTTTGGAACTGTAAGTGACGCTCATGAGTAGATTATACATCGCCTAAACTCACACAGCTTGATGGTAAGTTGGGATCAAATTTAGGTTTCCCACATAAGGAACATTTTTGCTATAGGTATGGGGTGTGTGTGTGTGTGTATGTGAAATAGAAAAAGTGAGAGAGAAATTCAGAAACATAAAGAGGAAAAACAGTATCAAAAATAGGTAGGGGAAGCAAGTATGAAGAGAGACACATTTTAGGTTCACCTGTTGGAAACACTGCGCTCTGGAGAGCAGGTCAGCCCACCAAGCACGTATGGTATTCAAAGCGGTGCCACGGCTGCACCTTCAGGAGCCCTCTGTGTCATAGCTGCTTTTCAGGGAATGCAGACAGATATGTTTTCATCTATTCATATTTATCCAGGTATGAAAAAAATGACCAAAGGCATTTACTGATTTCCAAAATGATCATCTGGGCTCATCTGAAGAGATTTCACAGAGGTAGCGGTTACAGAGCATGGAGACAGGACTTGGCACATAATAAGAACTTGACAAATGTTTGTAATTAGTATTACCCATCCTCTGGTGCCATATTGTGCTCCAGAAACACTATCACTTTATAATAATAACAATAAGAACCATAAAATTCCCAGATATGAGCTTGGTATTATATTAAACAATATAGATCTGTATATAGTTACTTGATATAGATACAGAACTAGTATAATGACCTACAGGGCAAGTACTGTGCCAAATAGGGTACAGATAATAAATAAATAACTACTGATAAGAAAACTGAGGCACCTAGAGATATTTTTGCCTAAAGCCTACAAATTATGAGTATGATGATTTAAACTTCAAAAAATTAAACTTATTTTACTTCTGGGTTCTTTAATCCATGTTCAATTAGTTTTCATATCCTCTAATATTATTTCAACTTTCTAGAGATGTCCATATCAATCTCCACCTAAAGTTTTTCGTTTCTACTGTAACTTCTGCCCATACTATCAGCAAATTATTGCCACACGCTCATATTTCTACAGCATCCAACTGAATAGAATAAAGGAAAAAGTAATCTCAGCTTCTTTTATCACACTCTTACTCTGGGCTTCTGACCGCCAGATATATGAAGGTTTCCCCCACATATCAGGCAAGGAATTGCTTCTGCAATGGACACCAGCCTGGTGCCCCCTAATTCAACTCAGTTCTGACACTAGGTACCTGGCAAGAGCATCAGAGTCCACAGGCTGGTAGCCCAGAAGATGCCCCGACTTCTGATGCCAAGGGCAAACCCCAGGTTATCTTACATGTGCTGATGGACTGGCTATAAATCGGGGTTCCCACTTCCCCTTCCTTGTATTCAATTAATTTGCTAGAGCGGTTCACAGAACTCAGAGAAACACACACTTACTTTCCCTATTTTATTATAGAGGTTATTACAGAAATTATAGATGAAGACGTGTCTAGGACAACCCAGGGAAGAGAAACCCAGAGCGTCCATGCCCCTCTGGGGGGCCTCCCTTTGGGAACCTCCCCTTGGTCAGCTATCTCAAAGCTGTCTAAACGCAGTTCCTTTGTTCTTTATGAAAAATTCCTTACCTAGCATGGTGGTGAAAACCCCCTAATCCTGCCTTGGTTTTTCTAGTGATTAGCTCTCATCCTAAAGGGGCTTCACCAGTCATCTCTTTCACATGCCAAAAAACACTTACCACTTTGAAGATTCCAGAGGTTTTAGGAGATATACACCTAGACACAGGATCCAAATACATGTTTCACGATATCACATTGACTCACTGGTTTTCCTACCCTCGGTTGCTCTGGTCTATCCCTCTCACCATTAATAGATTTACCCTCCTAAAATCACTACTTTTTGTTGACCTCTGATAACTTGTACCTCTTGCAAGCAGAACAGCAAATCCAATGGACATAGCCTTTTGGAGTCTCAGTTAGGAAATAATACCTCAAAGTTTTAAATGTGCTTGTCTGCAAGGAGAAATTCAACTTCTAGGAATCTACCATGACACAGTTTTCCTAAGCGCACAATAAGATTTATGCATGAACATTGCCATTGTGTTATCAGTGTGACTCAAGTGACAGCTTAAGAAGGTCCCTAGGACTTGAGTGGATCTTTTGACACAAAGGCCCACACTCCATATACTATGAGAAACTCATCCGACCCTCAGTATTGTTGATGATACTGAGGATACTTATATGTCTCTTGATCACACATTGTTCCAAAGGCTGTTTTCTTTGCTTTCTCACTTTCCACTCTGTATATTGTTTCTTAAACAGTTTCTTTTTTTCTGTGCCTTTTTCTTGGATTCTTGGACCCACACCTGTTTCCTCTCCATTGTAAACGTCTACTTCTCTACAACACCTCAGTTAATCTTAAAGTGCCACAATGTTGTGAAAAACATTTTCATTGATATTTGGGTGTGACAAAGAGGAATACGTACTACAGATAGTACTGGCAGCAATTTTAATTATAGTATTGGATACCACAGTACGAAAATTTGTCAGGTATTTTCTATCATGTGAGCCTTCTCCAGAGCCCTGACCCTCTTGCTATAATTTTGAAAAACCCCTTCATAAAATTTCTTCTCCTCTCTAGACTTTCTTCCCTTTCTGAAAGCCTTCTGAAAATATCATATTATTTCTACTTATTTGAACAAAGCATTTGATTTACTAGATCCAGAGTGGGAACCAGGAATCTGCATTTTAACTTAAACTACAATAACATGACAATGAAGTGTTCTTGAATTAAACTTGCTCTCCTAGCATAATTAGCAAAGTCCACTGTTTTGTTCTCAAAAGCTTCCTGGATTGGAAGATGCATTCTATGGTCATTTTTAATTACTAAGTATTCCTGGTGATTCTGACGTGTTCATAAATGTACTCTGTGCTAAAGCTGTCCTCAGTGAAGAAGAAGAAGAACCAATCGAGTCACCACCTTTCCTCCTTAAGTAAGGCCATGTGTGGCTATCTTATGAAACAGAAAAAATTGCATAAAAGAAAATGTGAATATGGAACTAGCTTGTTCACAATATGTTCTGGATCTCACTGGTATTTTCCTTATTTCCTTACATTTCACTCTTTCATACAGCCATCCATCAGCAAGAGTATAAAAATTCATTTCATTTGTAACCCAGACATCTGCAAAGGGCTTTACAGATGGGAAAGCCATTGCTACTACCTGAGGAAATGTGATTGGGTGAATATTCATAGGAAAGTCCTAAACCTTCGCTAGGTGAAGCTTCCATTTTCACTCTCTGAGTGTGTGAAACACAGGTGTTCAAAGATAATTTTCATGACCATAAGCAGACACTTAAATTTCAAATGATCTCTAAATATGTGTTATCAACATATGTGTTAACACATGTGTGTTAAAAAGGAACTACTTTATATTGCCTCCTTTTTCCTCCAATTTGTTAATTGGTTGTAAAACCTGAAAATTCTAAAACTAAATGCAATTTAAAAGTTTCTAAGATTAATCTTCCTACAAGGGTTTCAAGGAAATAAATTATACACATAGGGGAAGGGTAAGACTTTTTTATCAAATATCTTGGTATGGATTTTCATATAAATGGAATGATGTAGTTAATATATTTCCAGTAAACCTAGCTTGACCTACCAAAGTGGTTAATAAACCTTGAAAAATAATGCTGATTTTCATACGCTTGCCTTCATAATGTGTGGAATGATTTAGAAAAACAAATCAATTTTAAGTGATATTTTCCTCAATGGCTCCTTGATATTTTTACTTAAAAGCATGTGTTTTGTGTTCTTCCCAATAGCAAATTTTAATAAATACTTTTATAAGTTTTGATAAAATGTAACTATGATGAATGTACAGATAAATGATAGTTGGGGAAGTATTGATTGGAAAAATATTCCATATCACTCTTAAAACCAATTCACCATACACGATTTCACAAGCAGAGGCCTCTTCCTCATAAGGATATGATAACACATACAATTCTGGAATATCTAGTGGCATAAATACTAAATACCCAGGGGATAATATCACAATTACTGCCTTGCTTTTCTTTTAGCATTCATTTCAATGCTCGGAGTGACACTGATTTGCTGCCCTGTGGCTGGCCTGTGTCTATCTTCAGCTGCTGATCTACGGGTTAATAACACCCCGGGGAAATCTAGCCCACTGTTAAGCTTGTTTAGTTCTTTATATTTTCACATCTATTGAAAAATCATTATTGGCATTTTCAATTTGTTATTAGGTAAGACTTTAATGTCAACCAGCAAGTTTGCTTAGAGCATCTTCTGTATGCCACATGACCACAGAAGGACCCATTTCTTAAACAACTGAGTAAAGCTATTTATTATGTTAATAATTTCTATTATGACTGTGGCATAAATGCCCAAACCTTGTTGTATTTAAATAAGAAATAAATGTATGTTTAGCAGTCATGGTAGGCCCATTTTTGTAGGATTCATGAGAAATAAAAGTGTTAGGAAGAGAGAGTCGATATTGGAATCAGAACATGCAGTTCAAATTCTGAATTCTCTGAAACGTAATCTTGTCAAGGTAATATCTCCAAAACATTCTCATCTCTAAATTGTATGGTGCTATAATTACGGCAAAATATTATATTTGCTACCTATATGCTTCATTTAAGGGGATCTATTTAAGGGGCCATCTGACCACTCTAGAAACCAAAATGGCTTCTCCAGATTTCCTTTTCTTGGTCAATAGGAACCAGAGAGAGCTCAGGCACTAGACCCAGGACAATTCTCCCCAATATCTTCTATGTAAAGCAGCAAACATCAACAGGGGAGCCAAGACTCCTCCTCCATAACCACCACGTTTCTATTTGCAGCAATTAAGCAGATTTTTAAACGTTTATTACCCAGCCCCCTTCATACTCAAATCCTCACAAAAATGATGTGCCTTAAATTCATCAGGAGTCATGTCATTTATGCCCTTTATCTCTGGATCACTGAACAAAAGAGAGTTTAATGCTTCAAATCACCTCGTATCTCTCATATTATACCTTCCATCTAATTATGCACATTTGTTTTATTTCCTCCACATACTACTCTGCCCATCCCCCTAAATGTCTTCAATATTCCTGAAATTTATAGTCTGCCATCTACAAAAATCCTTACACCATCAATATCGTCCCTGAAGATTCCGTTAACCTCCATTTTCTATCTGAAATGTGAATTGCCATGGAGGATTGTGATTCTCTACATTTTTCTCAAAAATAGTGGCTTGTTTTTGTCCGTGCCCTTGTAACTCTGATCCCAGAGGCAGGTTGGTGTCACTCCCTGCTCCTTACCGTCATCACACCCCGAGCCTCATCCCATTATTTTATATCTCCCCCAATCTCTCATCATTGTAGACAACTACAAAATCTCACCTTATTCCTCATTATTTCCTAAATACATTAACTTCTTAACCCCTCATGTTCTTAATTACTGATAATTTCAATAAATAGATCAATAGAACTTGCAATACATCGGCCTTTGTAATTCATTTAATCCTATTATTCTAATAATGCTGACTCGACTCCATTTTATTTCCTCACAGACTAGAAATATCCTTGTCATTGTTAATAACTTTTACCTAGGTATACTTGTCATGATTGGGTAGTTTCCAAACAGTAAAAACAATACCTAAATCTCATGCTATGAAAAAATAAATGTTTATTTATTGCTCACCACAAAATCTGTTGGTCTTCAGACAACTACATATATTGGCTCTGTGTTGTATTTCCATTGACTTGTGCTCACATGATTTCTACATCACAGGGACACTGTGGAAATGCCAGAGTTAAATTCTGTCTTCTGGACAGTGTTGTACAACTAGAATCACAGTGGCACGTATCCAGCTCTATGGACATTCCCTCCAGTTTACAAAGTTTACTTTCTGTAAGACTCCAACCCCATCATTCCTTCAAATTCACTGGTACTAAAATTCATGACATTTTAACTGTCTCTTTTGCTTTCAAGATACCTTTTCTTCCCCAACAAAATTGAGCTTAAATTCCATTGTAAATTATTACCACTTTCCATAATAAACCCTCATCTCCTTTGTGACTTCTCTCCATCTTTATAATTATTTGACTGTGTTCTCAATTCTACTGAAATATGGTTCTTTATGTGCTTCATACTTTTTCCAGGTCTAAAGGAAATGACCATTTTTATTGACTTAACTTTGCATTTATCACCAGGAAAATAAAGTTCACGTATAATGCTATGTGGAAATAACACTACACTTCCTTAATTTATTAACTTTGCCACTTTTGTAGAATAATATTTCACTCTTTTTTACTTCTTTTTTCAAGACACAACACATTATTTTTCATCCTCACTGTCAAATAGTAACTGCTTCACTTTCTCTAAGGTAAATGACCTCATCAGGAGAGACTTGCACCCTTCCTCCTACCCACCTCCCTTCCTGTCTGAGCCAGGATCTACATCCTTGTCTCTCAATTCATTTCTGTAGATCAAACTTGTCTCCCTCTGAGAAAAAATTGTCTGATGAGCTTTATTCTCATAGGGGCATAATTTAGCTCCCCTCTCTTCTCTATTACATAATTTCAAGTTTAGTCCTTTACTGCATCTTCACGCTCGTATATCAAATTATCATTTTGTCAATTATCAGTTGTCCATTGCAACTTTACATCCTGTTGGCTTTACTTTGAAAATATATTCAGAATAGAATTAATTCTCATCTTCTCTACTGCTATAGTCAAGTACAGGGCACAATCAAGTCTTGTCTAGAAATTTTCTTTTTCCTTCCTGAAATAGGGCAATTAGATATTAACGGGGCTTTTCATTAGGGGAAAGGGGCAATAGGGGAATGTTTGCCTTTCTTAGTTTATTTATGACAGACAAGATATCATGTTCCTTTTAAAATTTGAGTATATGGAAGTGATTATTTGGCACAAATATTCTCCTAACTAGAAACAATCCAAACATCTCACCAGGGCCTAGAAGGCCTTCCTTTGTCTTACACCTGCCTGCCTCTCTGGCTCACCTCATCTCAATCTGTTCCTCTGTCCTCTAGTCCTGTCCACGCTGTCCTCCAAGCTACACTTGAGCATGCCAAACATGCTGTGCCTCCAAGTCTTTACATGGTTTCTTCCTTCTGCCTAATATTCTTTTCAATTTACTATGGCTCACTTCCTCAACTGTTTCAAGTACTTGTTCATTTTCTACATTCTTAATAAAACCTACTCTGATCCCCCTGTTGCAGTCGAACTCCCCTGACCAGCAGCAATCTTTCTTTTCCTTCTCTCTGTTTTATATAACTTTCTGATTATGTAATTTGTTTATCTTCTTTATGTTTAGTTTCCTCTAAAGCTAATATAAGATCCATGTACACTGAAATTTTTATCTGTTTTATTTATTCATGTATTGCTAGAGTCTATATGAGCTCTGCAGTATTAGATTATTGGTAGTGACTCAATAAATAGGTATTAAATAAATAACTAAATGAATCATATCTGCCACTGAAGTCAGACTCCTCTCTCTCACCTCACTGACAATATGTAATCAACTCCTTTAGGTTCTCTGTTTCTACAATAACTTTATCCTCAACACCTTAACACACATAGCTCACTTCTTGGATTCCTGTACTTATCCCCTAATACATTTCTAGTCCTCCAATAGTGCACGTATCTCTTTTCAATTCTTTCTTTGCATGAGTACAGAGTGATAGTTTAAAAATAAAATTTCTTTACATTATCACTATACTTAAAAATCAATAGTAGCTTCTATTGTTGCCCGTTGGTAGAGCATAAGCACACCCAGTTTGTGTGCACCTTCTCCTGGCACCTCTACAGCTGCCCTTCTTCTCAGGCTCTGCACACTCATCCCCAGCAGCAGTTACCATAAGTTGTACCGTGTCTGTCTGAGCCGCTCCTGCTGGAATGGCCCAGAAAGATCACCTTGTGAGTTATTGCATAACTGATGATAGAACCCAGAGTGATCAATAGGTGTTAGTTGGAAAATAGAATGGATTGACTGCTCTTCTCTGTGTATCACGTCCTCTGGGTTTTCAGGGGTTAGTATATTCTGGTCCCTTTACCTGGGACTCCATCTTGTATTCTCTTTATCTAAAATAGTGACTTTGTGCCTTCAATTTCAGATCTAGTGCCATTCTCTCTCCAAGGATTTTTTTCCCATTACAAATATTTTTTTCTTAAGTCTTTCCATGGCATCTACTATTCTACTATGTTTTTCTATGTACTAATGATAGAACCTCAATAATACCACAATCTGTGTTGTTAATAATCTGCTCACTTTTTTACTCCTCTGAGAAACTGAGCTCCTGAGTGCAGCAATCATATCGATTTAATGTTACCATAGCCATGGAATGTAGTGCTTGGTATATATCATAGTTAATGAGTGTTTTAAAGATAAATGAAATAGGGTGGCGCCTGTAGCTCAGTGGGTAGGGTGCCGGCCATATACACTGAAGCTGGCAGGTTCAAACCCAGACTGGTCAAGCTAAAACTACAATGATAACTGCAACACAAAAAATATAGCCAGGTGTTGTAGGTAAATTATATGTCTTATTTAAATAATTCAATAACGTCTTTTCTATCCTTGAATCCAACCCCCTCTGGAAACTGAGGACCACAGATAGTTAATGACTTGCCCAGGTTACAAAGTGAGTCAGCAGCATAGAATAAACTTCATCCTAGATTACCAGACCCTGAAGCCCGTGGTGGCAAGGGAGGCACTTCCCTCTGTATCCTACACAGTGGGGAGACCACTAACTCTCATTCTTTAGGGAACCCATTACACTAGTGAAGATCCAATAGGATTACCTCTAAGATGGGCAAGGTCTTATCACACAGCCTCCTCTCTCAACATAGCCGATTAATTTTCCCCCAAAGGTAGAAATATAGATTTTGCATGTTTCTGTTTTTAAAAAGTGTTGCTTTATTTTTTTTATCACAAGCAGTTAGGACATAAGTTCAAAGACATGGGTATTACACAATTCTGTTTGACTTTACTATAAAACATGCCCAATCTACCACATCATCCGATTCCAGGAACATGTGGAAGGTATGAACATTAAGGATTTAATTTCTCTGTAATTCAGAAGAATTCACAACATTTCAGAGAATGAAAGAACCAGACCAGAGTCTTAAGGAAGAATGTGTAGGGTTCTTAAAATCTAGACAATTGCATTTAAAAAGTTGAGGAATCGGAAACTCTAACTTCAACATAAAAATGATCCAAGGAATCAGCCCAAGGGACATACGAAGAGTAGCCAAACACATAGGGAATCCAGTCTTCTGAATAAAAATCACAGACGGGCAGTGCTTTGGTTAGATGGTCCAAAAAATGGATGCAAGGCTTCAAAAGGAAAACTGATACTTTCAACTCATCCGAAAAAATGTGTTGATACAACTTATTTCCTTAGTTAATTTATAGTCTAGTTAGACTTGACTGAATAATTGGCTTTGTAACAATTCCTGCATGTTAATAGAACATGAACAGTCAGGGATGGACAGGACACCAAGAACTAGATGAACAGCTTAGAAATAATTCATGGTGCATGACTGCAAGGCCTGTGTAGAGAATGCCAAGTGGTTCTCTGCAATGATCAAGGGTGCACCAAAGGGAAAACACAGGTGACGTAACCTTGGAAGCTCTGAAGGTAACTGTGCTAATTGACATGTTTATTTCACATTTACTAAATTCTTTCCATAAACTTGTCGAGATGGGAGGCTCAGATGTTCTCTGTCTCAGCAACATGCTAATCTGCTGCAGAAAACTTCCTTAATTTTTTGATGTTACTTTAGATAGTCTGGATAGACGGTGGCCCCCTGCAAAAGTCCTATCTGTATCCTAGCTGTCAAAAATCTGTGATTATCTCCTTATATGGTAAAAAGTACATATTACCTTACATGAGAAAATATGTGATTGAGTGAAGGATTTGAAGAAGTGGACTTTATCTTAGGTTATCTGTGGAGCTGTAACAATGTCTGTAAGTGAACTCACAAGAGGAGAGAAGAGCAATGACTAGAAAATCACGTAGTTCCACCAAGACAGAGGTGGTAGGCAAGTACAGAAAGAGATGCAGCCATCAGCAAAGAAATGCTGACAGCCACACGAAACGGTAAGAGAAGCAATCTCTTCTCCAGCCTCCCGAGGGAATTCAGCAGGCCTGCTACTACCACTGTGATTTCTGGCCTCCGGCATCCAGAACTGTGAGAGAATAAATTTCTGTTGTTTAAAGCCATCAAACTTGTGGTAAATTCTTGCAACAGCCATAGAAAACGAATATAGAAGAGAAATGGTTATTTTTCACTCTTAAATTGGAAGCTTTGGGGAACAAGAAAATATTTCATTTTGCTAAATGCTGCATGAATATTTTTGTGGCATAGCATTAATATTCATCAGGATGTCTGCTGGGCAGGAATATTACATAAATTTGAAAGAGAAATGAAGGAGTACTCTGTCTGCAAAGGATAATAGTCTGTGATCTAGACATCATCTATCATTTGAACTTCTTGAAAATGCCTGCCTACATCTGGACGCTGAATTTCCCTTACAGGTTTTTGTCTCTGTTGTAGCTACCCTCTAGAATTAGGGCGGAACTTCATACAAAATGCGTTTGGATGTCAAGAATGACGCTGCACGTAGTTAACTAATGAGGCTTTTTAGGCAGAACCAGGCAGGCCTCCGAAGCTGATCCAAAAGTGACCTGAGAGCTAGAAGGCATTAACGTTTTTACTACGACTAGGGGGTGAGTCTTTGATAGGGGTTCCCGCATGCGGCAGGAGCTTATTTGTTCCAAACTCCTGCCTTCACCATGAAAGGAAGGACCAGCCTTTCTCCTCTGGTTTCCCAGAGGCCCGGAGCAAGGGGAAGGCAGCGGACAGAGGGTTAAAAGTCATCAGCAGTCAAGTATTGAAAAATGGATTCAGACTATCATAATTTATCACCATGAAGTTAATTATTAAATATAGCACGGATTGATTATTATACTTTAACTATCCCTTCTTTACAGCAGCTGCTATTTTCCTCTCTCCAGTTTGCCTCACTTGGCATATTTTCTTCCATTTTCCTCTGGCTATAAAGTCATCCACAACAGCCGCTGGCATTCCACCTGAGGGACGGAAGCTGAAGCAGATACTGCCTCTGCTTATGAACGACGGACCCTGCCTCCCCCAAATCAGGGGGCTTTGGCTTTTTCATGTTTACACATGGGTGTTTACACTCGGACTTATGCACTTAACAAAAACACAAGCAATCTAGTAATCTATAATTATCTGCCAGACTAAAGCTTTCTGTCCTATCTTGAAAGCAAGTATTTCAAGAAGGCATAAATATATACCTGATCAAGTGAGAGGTCTCTGGGGTGTAGGATTTCAATTTTATATAATGATGTGCAGCCACTATCTGATCCCACTCTGTGTCTTATCAGCCTCAAAAGTACCCGAGCCACTGTGCTGTCTCCTCTAATAGCCATCCGATCAGACGAATGATGGTATCTCATTGGCAAGCAGGACTGAGGGAAATGCTTTGATATTCCTTGAAACTAGGTGGTAAGGCTATCTAGGCTGGTAGGTGGTAAGGCTATCTTGCTTACTATAAAGATGCCACAAGGAAGAGCTGCTAGTGTCACTTTGTTAAGAGAAGAGTTAAACAGATTGTTTATGGTGCAGTTTCTGTGATTACATGATGTGAATATCAAAATGAATTTATACATTGCGTTTCATATCACCATTCTTGTTCCTGTAAAACATTTTATTAACCTAAAAGCAAATAACTGACATTTTAATGTCCAACATCAGAGTCAAATGACATTTATACTAATACCCAGTAAATCTAGAAAACTTTTCACTACACTAATATAATTAAATTGGAGGCAAGAGCAACAATGTAATACAAGACGCTTGCATGTTTCTTCTAATTAGAGGGAAGGTTACTTTCTAATTTTAGAAATGGAACCAAAGAAAATATAAATACACGTTGAAGTAAATATAGTGAATTTGCAGAAGTTTGGATTTTTTTATGGTAAGGTATATATAAATAGAACTTAATATTCAGAAAAAAGAGGGAAAGATGTCAAAAACAACATTTAATTTTTTATTTTCTATTAATAGTTTAGTGTCCCCTTTTTTGGACATATGTTTAATACTGATAAGGATGAAACATATGTATACCACAGATATGGATAAAACCTCCATTGTGGTTTTTCCCCTTAATGTTTTATGTATTTTGTTATTTTGGCTTATAACACTCACATTCTCATTTTAGTAATTCTTAAAGTTTATTTCTAAGTTTTTTCTTCAAGAAAGACTGTGAAATGATATTAAAATTGATACAATATAACACTTTAAAGCATGTACAACCACTTAGAAAATTACATGTACATATAATTTGGTAGCGTTTGTGATATATACATAGTAGCCTTGCTCACCTACTTCTTATGGATAATAATTGGAATGATAATATAATTTAAGTATCAAATGTTTATGTTTCATTTAAGCACAGCTACGTATGTCAGACAGAAAAACACGGTTAGTATGTTAAGCACTCTATTTCACATAATCTTTGAATTTTAGAGCTAGAAAGAAATGAGCAATCATGAAGGTTAAAATAATGTATAGAAAGAGTTGATCAAAGGAGCAAATTGATTAGGTGGCACGGCCAGGACTTGAAATTGTGTGACCTAGAGCTGTCTATTTAAACATCTTTACATCTTGTGCGATTATACTTCATTCATCAAGGAAAATCAAGATCAAAATAATGTTTACAGATAAATAAACATTTTTGGAAGATACTTGGAATAAATTTGATGATAGAACGTCTTCTTGGTGGCCAACATGTAATGCAGATAATTAAATGCAGAATGTTTAAACTGCTAAATGTTTTTCAAATTATCTAATTTTATTATTTTCAACATAAATACCTTATAGCCACTTTAGTCCCAGTCTTGTCTAAATCAAATTGAAATGTCGCTTAGAAACTGGCCATGAAAGACAGGAGGATGGTGAAGAGAAAATGGAAGGGAGGAGGCGTGGAGGGAGGGAGGGGAAAGGGAGAGAGAGAGCAGAGAGAATGGCCCGAGGAAGAAGTTATGTGCCTGTGAATATTTAATAACCGTTTTGTGTGTGAAAGGGGAGTGATTTGTAATGTTTGCTAATTTTGTTGGTATAAATACTCTCAATCATAGCCGATTTCTAGCTGCCAAAATAACATTACTACACACAGTTTGGAACAGATGTCCACACTTGGTCCTTGCGAGAATTTGAGAAGTTGTGTTAAGGATTCAGCATAGGGTTGGAAAAAAAGTAAGCAGAACGGAAGGTAGACAGGGGAGGGATAAAAGGAGGCTGGTAAAAAAGTTTGAGTGGCATTTCTTTGTAAATTAGTCTCCTTTTTACTCAAGTTTCGGTTACCTTTTCCCAGGACCACCACACTCAGTCATCTCTCAGTGGCCTTGGTGGTCCCCTCTATCCCCGTTGCTACGCAGTGAATTTCTTTAAAGAAAAACTAGAATCTACTGGTGACTAATACTCTTATGTCACAAGTGCCTTTGAGAATGTGTGGAAGTCCTAAACCCGACCTCCGCAAAAACATTCACAAGCATATGGCCACAGACTCAAACTTTTGAATAAAACTAAGGTAATTGACAGAGTCCATCAACTGTGCGGAAAAAAGACTCTTCGTTTATTCCTTTAATAAAAAATCCTACAGGTTCAAGCATCTAATTGTTATGATAACTTGGTGTATTTGCCATTTCCCAAACTAATCTAAATCCCTTGTTTCAGCATTCAGCATCTTTTACCTTTTATTCTGATTTTTTTTCTGCTGAGTTATTTCTGCAACTGTATAATCTTTTATAGTAATTAAAAAGTGAAATTCTAGTGATCAGGGAATACAGCAATGTCTCAGGCAACAAAATCAACATCCATAAATCTGTAGCCTTTTTATATACCAACAATAGCCAAGACGAAAAAACAGTCAAGGCCTCTATTCCTTTCACAGTAGTGCCAAAGAAGATGAAATATTTGGGAGTTTACCTAACAAAGGATGTGAAAGATCTCTATAAAGAGAACTATGAAACTTTAAGAAAAGAATAGCTGAAAAGGTTAACAAATAGAAAAACATACCATGCTCAAGGCTGGGAAGAATCAACATTGTTAAAATGTCTATACTAATCAAAGCAATATATAATTTTAACGCGATTCCTATTAAAGCTCCATTGTAATATTTTAAAGATCTCAAAAAATAATACTTCATTTTCTATGGAATAAGGAAAAACCTTGAATAGCCAAGACATTACTCAGAAATAAAAACAGAGCAGGAGGAATCATGCTACCAGACTTGAGACTGTACTATACATCGATAGTGATCAAAATAGCATGGTACTGGCACAAAAACAGAGAGGTAGATGTTTGGAACAAAATAGAGAACCAAGAGATGAATCAAGCTACTTACTGTTACTTGATCTTTGACAAGCCAATTAAAAATGATTCAGTGGGGAAACGATTCCCTATTTAACAAATGGTGCTGGGTGAACTGGCTGGTGACCTATAGAAGACTGAAACTGGACCCACACCTTTCACCATTAACTAAGGTAGACTCTCACTGGATTAAAGATTTAAATTTAAGACATGAAACTATAAAAATACTAGAAGAAAGTGCAGGAAAAACTCTTGAAGGAATCGGCTTGGGTGAATATTTTATGAGGAGGACTCCCCAGGCAATCGAAGCAGTATCAAAACTACACTATTGGGACCTGATCA
>CAUYON010108161.1:0-31412 GCA_963573935.1 Arctocebus calabarensis
GTGGCGTCACACTGCTCACAGCAACCTCCAGCTCTTGGGCTTAAGCGATTCTCTTGCCTCAGCCTCCCTAGTAGTTGGGGGAAGTGATATTGTTAAACATTTATTCCACAAGCAACATTCTGTGAGCATATCAAAATAAAGAAAAATAGTACTTTGAGACCATGTTATTTATGTGATTAACTATATTGATAAAATTCTCCTTTATACAAAGACAAATCAAATGAGTCATTCAACAAGTATAAATTTCTGCCAAGTGTTTCTTGACTTGAGATTTATTTTAGGGAAAAAAATGTCTGCAGGAAAATTTAAAAATTCATCATTAGAAGAGAACAGGCAGTACATTTATGAGGGGAAGATGGATATTGATGTTATCACCATCTTCATTAAAACATCTGAAAGAAATATACCAAAATGTGAAGACTGGCCATTTAATGTTAAATACTGATGGTAGATACTAGGTAAGATTTTTACTTTATATTTAATGTTTTCCTTATCTTAAAGTTTTTAAACACTAAAGTTTACCATTTTAATTAGGAAAAGGAAATGTATGCAGATATGTGGATGTAAAAGAGAAGCTTGTAGGCTCCGAGGCTGCTCCTTCTCGCCCCCACCGTGGTCGCTGTCTGGCTTATCTCACTGTGTCCCCTCCTCCCACAGCTGCCTTTCCTGACGTCTTTATTCCACACACACATCTGGCTAGCTGACTCCAGCTCACTCTTTGCAGTCCCCTCAAACCTGATCCCCTCCTCTTATACCAGTTAACTAGTCCTCCCCTATAATGGGAAGGCATGTAGCATTCCTGTCACTTACAAATGATCGTAAAAGAACATTCCTGGAATTTTCAAAGTCTTTCCTCAATTTCAGGAATTCTAATACCATGTATTTTTCCCATTTCAGAACCATCTAAATACTTTTTCTCTTTAAGTAAGATATTTGATCTTTCAAATATCTTGAAAATATTTATTTAAAAGAAACCTCGAGTCCCTACAGTAAATTGAAATAAATACAATTGCAACCGAAGAATGATCCTAATTTCCTGCCAGATATTCCTACCTGACGCTGTGAGCTTGAGGACTACTGGATCTTGGTGTTGGTTGGTAGTAAAAAGATGACTAGCACTAAACTAAAATTTGATCCCTGACAGAAATAAAATAATTGAGAAAGAATTGAAAGGGACTAACTCATAATATGGTTTAATTTCATCTACTGCTGTATCCCCAGCCTAAAACCATGGCTACCTCCTCCAATGAACCCACCCCGTGTGGAGGTTAACACTGCCCAGTTGCCTGAGCACGTCTGGATGAAGTACGAGAAAGAGCCACCCAAGACACATGGCTCAACAAAGTGCTGGGTTGAGGCCTGGGGGTCATCCTCTTTTTAAAGATGACAAGCACATTGATGACCTGAGCTCTACCAAAGATGGTGGCTGCAAAGATTATGCGTCCAGAATCATGTTATTAGAAGAGCCATTTAGCCTGGCCAAGGAGACTCAGCGGGAGCATGTGGTGAGTGTTGGAGATCTTGTCACATGAAATCATAAGGAAGATTTATTTGATTTGGTGACAGAAACCAGAGCGAGGATGAGTGTTGGGAAGATGCCCAGAAGCATATTTTGATTCAATATATATAAAGACTTTCTAAATCTAGTGCTGTTTAAAAAAAAAAAGTTGAAGCACCAATGCCCCAGAAAATGGACAGTGGAGGGCGAGAGAGGCAAGCACAGCCTTTCTTTCCCCCCACGCTCTCCCACATGCAGAGGTGCAAATAATGTTTTAGGTTTGGGGATGATGCCTGAGTAGTGTACAGAGGAAAGACCAGAGAGGGCCAGGGCTTTGCACCTAACTGAAGAAACTCCCAACTTGCTGGTCCACGTTTTCTTCACTTACCACATTTTTCCTGGGATAGCAGAAAGCCAGAAAGAGACCTCAAGTAAAACACCCCTATGTCTGGCATGAGTTGCCCCCAAATGAGAGAGAAACATAAGACAAAGGAGTTAATACAGCATTAAAGAACCACTTAGAAGCTTCCAAATCTAGAAAACTTGGGATAAATCCAAATAACAGGAGAGAGATGAAGTTTGTGATAAAAACATGGTAAAATGGAAGAAGTGAGAGCATACAGAATGTCTCAATAATAACAGAGAATTCACATTATTTCATCCTTGA
Organism: Arctocebus calabarensis; assembly: GCA_963573935.1. NCBI lineage: Eukaryota > Metazoa > Chordata > Mammalia > Primates > Lorisidae > Arctocebus > Arctocebus calabarensis. The sequence continues at coordinate 2,166 of CAUYON010108161.1, forward strand.
GGGCAAATGTTTAGGCAGTTTACCCTGCAGGCCCACATAGTAATACTCAGGAGGGCCTGGGGTGGGAAGATACATTTTCCAGCCCACGTCACTGCAGACATGGGTTCAGTCCAGGAACTAACAATCTTGTTCATCCTTTTAATTGATGAATTGTAAAGCACCCTAACTCACTGTCACCGAGGGAGAGGAAGTGTGGCCCTTCCAACTAGCCCTGCCATCTCTTTCCCTTACCCCAATCTAGCTTAGCAACAAGTGAATTGATTACTTTTTTGCCTTCACGCAGTCCCAACGTGCTATGTTGAAAATTCCTTTCTGAATCCCATACACCTATATATACCCTGAGACTAAAGGCCTAAAGGAGGAGATGGGGAAAGACTGGGAGAGAAATGGAGAGAGCGTCTCTCTCCCCACTAGAATTTTCTCCCTCTAACAGATGCCTTAATGTTTTCTGTATTCTTTTCTTTGTTTTCTGTGAATAAATTCTGTCTTACAAAAATTAAAAAAAATAATAAATAAAAACATTCAGTGGGGAAAAGACTCCCTATTTAACAAACGGTGCTGGGTGAACTGGATAGCAACCTGTAGAAGACTGAAACAGGACCCACATCTATCACCATTAACTAAGATTGATTCTCACTGCATTAAAGATTTAAACTTGAGACATGAAACTAAAAAAAAAAAAAAAATAGAAGAAATTGCAGGGAAAGCTCTTGAAGGAATCAGCTTGGTTGAATATTTTATGAGAAGGACTCCCCAGGCAATTGAAGCAGTATCAAAAATACACTACTGAAACCTTATCAAACTAAAAAGCTTCTGCACAGCCAAGAACATGGTAAGTATAGCAAGCAGATAGCCCTCAGAATGAGAGAAAACATTTGCAGGTTATACCTCCGAAAAAAGGTTAATTACCAGAATCTACAGAGAACTGAAACATATTAGCAAGAAAAGAACAAGTGATCCCATCTCAGGATGGGCAAAGGACTTGACGAGAAACTTCTCTAAAGAAGACAGGTGCACGGTCTACAGATACATGAAAAAATTCTCACCATCCTTAATCATCAGAGAAATGCAAATCAAAACTACTTTGAGATATCACCTAACTCCATTAAGATTAGCCCTGATAACAAAATCCCAAACCAGAGATGTTGGCATGGATGTGAAGAAAAGGGAACACTTCTACACTGCTAGTGGGAATGCACACTAATACGTTTCTTTTGGAAGGATGTTTGGAGGATACACAGAGATCTAAAAATTCACCTCCCATTCGATCCTATAATTCTTTTACTTGGTATATTCCCTGAAGACCAAAAATCACATTCTAACAAAGACATCTGTACCAGAATGTTCACTGGAGCCCAATTCAGAATTGCTAAGTCATGGAAGAAGCCCAAGTGCCCATCAACCCACGAATGGATTAATAAATTGTGGTACATGTATACCATTGAATACTATGCAGCCTGAAAGAAAGATGGAGACTTCACCTCTTTCATGTTTACATGGATGGAGGTGGAACATATTCTTCTTAGCAAAGTATCTTAATAGTGGAAGAAAATGTATCCAATGTACTCAGCCCTACTGTGAAGCTAATTTATAGCTTTCAATTGTAGGCTATAACCCAATTATAGCACAAGAATATGAGGAAAGTGGCAAGGAGGGGAGGGGAGGGGATGAAGATAAGAGGAGGGAGGGTTAATGGTGAGGCCACACCTACAGTGCATCTTAGACAGGTTCAGGCGAAAGTTACTAAATGAAGAATACAAATGTCTTCATACAATAACTAAGAAAATGACATGATGACTATGTCAAACAGTTTGATGAAAATGTTTCAGATTGTACATGAAACCAGCACATTGTACTGCTTGATTACACTAATGTACTCAGCTATGATTGAACAATTAAAAAAAGACAGAACATTCCATGAAGGTTGTGTTAAACAGTTTGATTAAAATATTGTAAAAAAAATCTTCAATAAATATTTGAAGACAATTGGAAGCCATAAGAGCACTTACAAAACACATTTATGGTTCCATGCCAGATGGCAGTGGAGAAATCCTTCCAGACAGGCTATCAGACTTTCCAGAGCATTACTTAACAAAATTTAGATGGTTAGTATGGACATGAATAGTCAAAATACCAAAAATAATTCTCTTGGATAAATGGCGGCAATTGGTCTTGGAAAAGAAAAAGAAAATGTTGAAGAGTACTAAAAATTGCAGATATTGTGTGCTAAGTGCTTCTCAGCGTTCTCTTTTTGTCCCTTAACTATGGAGTGAATTTAGTGCTTTTCTCTTCACTTCCTTAACTATAGCAGTAGTTTCCACACATTTTAATTACACACCCTATCAGTAAAACAAGTTTGATCATTAATCCCCTCAAATCTTGTATATTTACCTGTGTGTAATGCATGACATTATTATATATGACATATACAAAAATATAAAGTCGAAAAAATAAAACTCAATAAAAAGTATCTTGTCTACAGAATACTGCATACCTGATTTGAAGACCACATTAAGTTGCCTCCTTAGTTTTTAAGAAAGCTGATGCCTCTATGGGAGGCCTCCATTATTCTGGGATGTAGCACCTCCTGAAAATAATCACCTTTGATTACATTTACCTTTGCTTTGACGCTTTTTCCTTTTTGAGACACAGTCACACTTAATAGCCATGGGTAGAATGTCGTGGTATCTTAGCTCATGGCAACCTCAAAATCTTGGGCTCAAGTGATCTCCTTCCTCAGCATCCTGAGTAGCTGATAACTACAGACACCCAGCTATTTTTCCTATTGTTAGTAGAAGTATGGTGTCATTTTTGCTCAGGCTGGTCTTGAACTCCTGAGCTCAAGCAATTCACATGCCTCATCCTTCCAGAAGGCTAGGATTATAAGCATGAACCACTCCACATGGTTATTATCTCATAATGTTTATTAGATCAGTAATGATGTCTCCTTTCTCATTTACGATGTTAATAATTTGTTTCTTCCCTGGTTTATCTTGGTCAGCTGAGTACAGCTTTATACATTTTATTGATCTTTTCAAAGAACTTCCTTTTGATTTTATGGATTTTCTGTGTTTTTCTATTTTATCAATTTCGGTTCCAATTTTTAATTTCTTTTTTCTACTTACATTTTAAAAACAATTTGTTCTTTGTTTCTGGTTTAGTACAGAAGTGGCATAGTTATGTTTTCTCTCCTTCCTTCTTTTCTAATATATACATTTAGGGACATACACTTTGAACTACGTTTATATTTAAAGTATAGTGACCACCTCAGAGCTTCCTATAACTATGGGGCATGGTAAGAAAAGTTTCAGAGAATCATGGACTTTGTTTGAAAAAAACTGGGAAAAAATAGTAGTCTGGCAGAGGAAGGAGTAATAACTTCATGTTTATAAATGAAACTGCCTTGAAGGAAAAGGTATTAATTTTCTTTTTGGAACAAGTCAGATAATATTATAAATGAGGTAATATTTACAAAATGTTTAACATTTATCAAATACTTAATATAATGTATGGGATTATTGTTATTTTTGTGGGATCAGAGTTTGAAAGATTCTTAAGTTAGTAGGATGTGAGTTGGGCAAAACAAAAGATGAAGTTGGAGAAAGGAAGCTCCTGTTGGGGATAATACCTTTTCCCTGCTGTGCTGGCCACATTTTCTTTTCATCTGAAAACAAGAAATCATACCAGGAAACTGGGATGAAATTGACCAAGGGAACACAGAAGAGTCTTCTGAAAAACCTGGCTTGTGCAGAGCAGTTGGTGGTAGAGCTCAAAGACACCATCAGGCTGAAGAATGTTCAGCTACAGCAGAAAGATCAAGCCTACCAGGTACTATTGTTTCTGTCCTTGCAGAAAATTTAGTAAAACACAGATATCTGTTCATTTAGATTTTTCTCTTCACGTAGATTATTAGAGAATCTGATCCCTGTTTTCCTAATACAGTACTATGATGTCTACTCAACATAACCCTGGTAATATGCTAGGTAAGTGATGAATAAAAATTTCTCTATTGACTTTCCATTGCAGAATGAAAAAATCTTGAAATAAAATCATAAAAAAAAACAAAGACTGCATGTGAATGCTAAAGTCACTCTGTTGAACAAACAGATTAAAGAACTGAAGCACAACTTCAGTCCTGACAGCTAGTCTCTGAGCTATGGTGACTGGGTGAAATGTACGTTTTCTCATTCGGAGATGCCTCCCAAAATAGCAGAATAGTAAAGCAGATCTCCACTAATACAGACATTTGAGATGAGAAATCATATAGCACTAAATGCTGTCCTTTTCTAGTGAGTTTGTGGTTCAGCTGGACTGCAAGCTGCACACAGAGAGAAGAAAAATGCTGCACAAACATGGACATGGAATGTCTCAGTGTGACCCAGATGTGAAGAGAAGTAAAAAAAAAATACAAGATAAAATAAGTACTGACAGGAGATATTTAATATCTTTTGGAGGCATTTCGTCATTGCTTAGATGATCAGGTGACCACTAAGGTTTATTCCAGCTCTGAAATCCTTCATTTCAATTATACTATACAGAATGTTCTGTGTCATCTATGGGCACATAGTGGCAGATTGAAACCTCATGAGTTCTTGTGTGCAGGAGTTAGATTACCATGGATTCCCTGGAGGGAGGCATTCTACTTTACAACTGCTACCAAGAAAACCGTATAAGATGGGGACACTGAGGGAAGCACTGCCCTTTGTGGAACAGAGCATTGACCCCATATTCATTTTCATCATCTTTCCTCTGTGGATACCGCCCAGATACTCGTATTCAGCTAGCTACTTAGAGAAGTGGAGACTTCAGTCTTGTGGAGAGTTTGGCTACATGGAGGCAGGAATTTTACATGTGCACATTATCCTTATATAGTGAGCCAAGATTTCGCCCTGCATAAGAGACCTATTCATTTTCTCAATTCTCCTCTGCTTTACTTTTTGATACACTACTATCCTTATTCTCAATTTGCTTTACTCTTATAAAGTAGGTTTTTATATTTTATGTATGATCAACCCTTGTAGTCAGCTGGTTAGCTTTCCAATACTCAAGTTAGTTATGTTTTGATTTGTTTTTTTGTAGTTTTTCTTGTGGTTTTTTAATAAGGATTTATGTTCAGGGGACATTTCTTTTTCTGAACTGATAACTTAGTTTAACTTTTCAAAACATATTTTTTTTTATTTTCTATTAAACCAATCTGTGTAGATTAATGCATTTATGGGGTAGGATGTGCTGATTTGATATACAATGTGGAAAGCTAACATCAAACTTGTTAACATAATCATGACCTTACTTACTTATTTCTTGCAGTAAGACATTTATAGTCTACTCTTAACAGTTTTGAAATGTACCATTGCTTTATGCACATTGGGTGAAGCCCAACCAAATACTCCCTCACCTCTTGGCCTTTCCTCTCCTCCTCTTCCTTCCTTCTTTCTGGACTATGTTTTGTTTTTTCATTAGTATAAATGTGTGGGTGATTATATTTTGGTTTCATAAAGGTATTGAGTACATTGAATACATTTTTCCTCCATTCATGAGATACCTTACTAAGAAGAATATGTTCCACCTCTACCCAGGTAAACATAAAAGATGTAAACTCTCCCTCTTGTTTGGCTGCATAGTCCTTCATGATATGCATATACCATTCATAGGTCAATGGGCATTTGAGTTGCTTCCATGAGTTGACGATTAAGAATTGGGTTGAAATAAACATTCTGGTGCAGATGTCTTTGTTATGAAATGATTTTTGATCATCTGGGTAGATACCTAGTAGAGGAATTGCAGGATAGAAAGGTAGGTCTACTTTTAATACCTTGAGTGTTCTCCAAACTTCTTTCCAAAAGGGACGTATTAGCTTGCATTCCCATCAGCAGTGTAGAAGTGTTCCCTTCTCTCCATATCCATGACAGCATCTGTAATTTTGGAATTTTATGAATTGGGGTAATCTTACTGGAGTTAGATGATATCCCAAAGTGGTTTTCATTTGCATTTCTCTGATGATTAAAAATTATGAGCATTTTTCATGTGTCTGTAGGCCATGAGCCTATCTTCTTCAGAAAAGCTTCCATTCAGCTCTTTTGCCCAGATTTTTTTTTTTATTGATTAGTATGAGTTTTCTTTGGATTCTAGTTATTAGACCTTTGTTGGAAATATAACTGCCAAATATCTTCTCCCATTCTGAAGGAGGCTGTCTGCTTGCTTTACTTACTGTGCTCTTGACTGTTCAGAAGATTTTTACATTAATCTGATCCCAGTAATATGTTTTTGGTACTGCTTCCATTGCCAGGGCTGTGGATACACATAAAAAATTCTCTGAGGAGAATTTCTTCAAGTATTTCCCCTGCACTCTCTTTTAGTAGTTTTATAGTTGCATGTCTAAAGTTTAAATCTTTTATTCATTGACAATCAATTTTTGTTGATTGTGAAAGGTGGGGGTCAAATTTGAGCCTTCTACAGGCTGCCAGCCAGTTCACCCAGCACCTTTTGTTAAATAGTGAATCTTTCTGACAATGAATATTTTTGGTAGGCTTATCAAAGATCAAATGGCAATAAGTGGCTGGGTTCAAGTCTTGGTTCTCTATTCTATTCTGTAAATCTCTCTTTTTGTGCCAGTACCGTGCTATTTTGATAACCATAGATGTTTAGTGTAGCTTGAAATCTGGTAATGTGATAACTCCTGATTTGTTTTTATTTCTGAGTAATGTATTGGCTATTTGAGGTTGTTTATAATTCCATGTAAATTAAATATTATTTTTTCAAGATCTTTAAGGTATGACAATGGTAATATTATAGGGATTGTGTTAAATTTGTAGATTGTTTTATATACTTTGGACATTTTAACAGCCATTAGCATGATACATTTTCCCATTTGTTAACATCTTCTGCTATTACCTTTCTCAGAGTCTAAAAATTATCTTTATAAAGATCTTTCATGTCCTTTGTTAGGTAAATGGCCAGATATTTCATCTTCTTTGGCACTACCATAAAAGGAATAGCATCCTTGACTATATTTTCAGCTTGACTATTGTTGGAATATATCAAAGCTACTGATCTGTAAGTATTGATTTTGTATCCTGAAACACTACTGTATTCCTTGATCACTTCTAAGAGTATTGTAGATGAGTTCCTGGCATGCTCCAGGTATATAATCATATCATCTGTGAAGTGTGAGAGTTTGATTTTTTGGATACATTTGATTGCCTTCTCTTCCCTGATTGTGATGGGTAAGACTTCCATTACTATTCTTGTCTAGTTGTGATGTTGGCTATGGGTTTGCTGTAGATGGCCTCTATCAGTTTAAGAAATGACCCATCTAAGTTTACTCCTACTTTCTTAAGTGTTCTGATCATGAAAGGATGCTGGATATTATCAAAAGCTTTTTATTTTATTTTTTTTTGTCTTTATTATTAAATCATAGCTGTGTACAATTATGCAATCAAGGGGTACAATGCGCTGGTTTCATATACAATCTGAACTATTTTCACCAAACCAATTAACATAGCCTTCCTGGCATTTTCTCAGTTATTATATGAAGACATTTGTATTCTGCATTTAGTAAGGTTCACCTGTACCCTTCCAAGATGCACCGTAGGTGTGGTCCCACCAATTACCCTTCCTCCACCCAAACTTCCCCCCACCCCTCCCTACACTTGCCCCTTTCCCCAAATTCTTGTGCTATACTTGGGTTATACTCTTCATATAAAAGCTATAAATTAGCTTCAAAGTAGGGCTGAGTACAATGGATACATTTTCTTCCACTCTTGAGATACTTTGATAAGAAGAATATGTTCCAGATCCATCCATGTAAACATAAAAGAGGTAAAGTCTCCATCTTTCCTTAAGGCTGCATAATAGTCCATGGTATACATGTGCCACAATTTATTAATCCATTCGTGGATCGATGGGCACTTGGGTTTCTTCCATGACTTAGCAATTATAAATTGGGCTCCAATGAACATTCTGGTACAGATGTCTTTGTTGTAGTGTGATTTTTGGTCTTCTGGGTATATACCTAGTAAGGAAATTGTAGGGTCGAATGGAAGGTCTATTTTTAGATCTCTAAGTATTCTCCAAACATCCTTCCAAAAGGAACATATTAGTGTGCATTCCCACCAGCAGTGTAGAAGTGGTTTCTCCACACCCACGCCAATATCTCTGGTTTAGGGATTTTGTTATATGGGCTAATCTTATTGGAGTTAGGTGATATCTCAAAGCAGTTTTGATTTGCATTTCTCTGATGATTAAAGATGATGAGCAGTTTTTCATGCGTCTGTAGGCTATGTGCCTGTCTTCTTTAGAGAAGTCTCTCTTCGAGTCTTTTGTCCATCCTGAGATGGGATCACTTGTTCTTTTTGCTAATACATTGGAGTTATCTGTGGATTCTGGTTATTAAAGCTCTGTCAGAGGCATAACTTGCAAATAATTTCTCCCATTCTGAGGGCTGTCTTCTTGCTAAACTTACTATGTTCTTGGCTGTACAGAAGTTTTTTAGTTTGATCAGGTCCCAGTAGTGTATCTTCGATACTGCTTCAATTGCCTGGGGAGTCCTCCTCATAAAATATTCACCCAAGCCAATTCCTTCAAACTTTTTCCCTGCACTTTCTTCTAATATTTTTATAGTTTCATGTCTTAAGTTTACGTCTTTAATCCAGTGAGAGTCTATCTTAGTTAATGGTGAGACGTGTGGGTCCAAATTCAGCCTTTTACAGGTTGCTAGCCAGTTCACCCAGCACTATTTGTTAAATAGAGAGTCTTTTCCCCACTGAATGTTTTCAGTGGGCTTGTCAAAGATCAAGTAATGGTAAGTAGCTGGATTCATCTCTTGGTTCTGTATTCTTTTCCAAACATCTACCTCTCTGTTTTTGTGCCAGTACCATGCTATTTTGATCATTATTGATTTGTAGTACAGTCTCAGGTCTAATAGTGAGATTCCTCCTGCTTTGTTTTTATTTTTGAGTAATGTCTTGGCTATTCAAGGTTTTTTATGATTCCATATAAAATTAAATATTATTTTTTTGAGATCTTTAAAAGATGATAATGGAGCTTTAATAGGAATTGCATTAAAATTATATATTGCTTTGGGTAGTGTAGACAATTTAACAATATTGATTCTTCCCAGCCATGAACATGGTATGTTTTTCCATTTGTTAACATTTTCAGCTATTTCTTTTCTTAAAATTTCATAGTTCTTTTGAAAGAGATCTTTCACATCCTTTGTTAGGTAAGCTCTCAAATATTTCATCTTCTTTGGTACTACTGTGAAAGGAATAGACTCATTGACTGTTTTTTCAGTCAATGACTGAAAAATTAGCTATTGTTGGTATATATAAAGGCTACAGACTTATGGGTGTTGATTTTGTAGCCTGAGACATTGCTGTATTCTTGATCACTTCTAAACGTTTCATAGTAGATTCCTTGGTGTTTTCCAGAAATACAATCATATCATCTGCGAAGAGTGAAAGTTTGATCTCCTGACCCTATGTGGATGCACTTGATTGCCTTTTCTTCCCTAACTGCAATGGCTAAAACTTCCATTATAATACTGAAGAGAAGATGAGATAATGGGCAACCTTGCCTGGTTCCTGATCTAAGTGGAAATGATTTCAATTTAACTCCATTCAATACGATATTGGTTGTGGGTTTGCTGTAGGTATCCTCTATTAGTTTCAGAAATGTCCCTTCTATACCAGTTTTTTAAAGTGTTCTAATCATGAAGGGATGCTTGATATTGTAAAAATCTTTTTCTGCATCAATTGAGAGAATCATATGGCCTTTGTTTTTTAATTTATTTATGTGCAGAATTACACGTATAGATATGCGTATATTGAACCAGCCTTGAGATCCTGGGATAAAGCCCACTTGGTCATGGTGTATAATTTGTTTGATGTGTTGTTGGATTCTGTTTGCTAGGATCTTGTTGAATATTTTTACATCAATATTCATTAGTGATATTGATCTATAATTTTCTTTTCTTGTTGGGTCTTTACCTGGTTTAGGGATCAAGGTGATGTTTGCTTCATAGAATGCATTGGGTAGTATTCCTTCTTTTTCTACATTTTGGAAGAGGTTTAGTAATATAGGTTCTAGTTCCTTTTTAAAGGTTTGGTAGAATTCTGACGTGAAGCCATCTGGTCCCAGGTTTTTTGTTTTAGGGAAATTTTATATTGTTGATGCTATTTCATAACTTGATATAGGCCTGTTCAACATTTCCACTTGGTTCTAGCTAAGTCTTGGTAGGTGGCGTTCTTCCAAGTATTGGTCAATTTCCTTCAGATTTTCATATTTCTGAGAGTAAAGTTTCTTGCAGTATTCATTGAGGATTTTTTTGATTTCTGAGGGGTCTGTTGTTATTTCGTTTTTACCATATCTAATTGAAGAAATAGAGATTTTACTCTTTTTTTTTCTGGTTAAGTTAGCCAAAGGTTTATCTATCTTATTGACATTTTCAAAAACCCAACTTTTTGATTTATTGATCTGTTCTGTAATTTATTTGTTTTCAATTTCATTTAATTCTGCTCTAATTTTGGTTATTTCTTTTCTTCTGCTGAATTTGGGGTTGGAATCGTCTTTCTTCTCCAGTTGCTTACAATGTCCCATTAAGTTGGTAACTTCCTTCTTTCTGTTTTCTTGAGGAAGGCTTGCAGTGCTATAAGATTTGCCTTTGCAGTATCCGAGAGTTTCTGATAATTCATGTCTTCATTATCATTTTGTTCCAAAAATTTGGTAATTTCCTTCTTAATCTCATCAATGACCCATCGATCCTTCAGCATAAGGTTATTTAGCTTCCATGTTTTTGTATGAGTTAGCAGATTCCTGTTATTGTTGAGTTCAACCTTTATTCCATGGTGGTCTGAGAAGATGCAAGGAATAATTTCTATTCTTTTAAATTTTCTGAGTTGAGACCTGTGGCCCAAGATGTGATCAATTTTGGAGAATGTTCCATGGGCTGAAGAGAAGAATGTGTATTCAATTTTATTAGGATGAAATGTTGTTTAGATGTCTGTTAAATCCAGATGTTGAATGGTTAAGTTTAAATCTAAAATGTCTTTACTTAGCTTCTTCTTAGAGGATCTATCCAACACTGCTAAAGGAGTATTAAAATCTCCAACTACTATGGAACTGGAGGAAATCAAGTTACTCAAGTCTATTAGAGTTTTTCTTATAAAATGAGGCACATTCTGATTGGGTGCATAAATATAAATAATTGAAATCTCATCATATTGAGTATTACCTTTAACAAATATGAAATGTCCGTCTTTATCCTTCCTTATTTTGGTTGGTTTAAAGCTTATTGTATCTACAAATAAGATTGCAACACCTGCTTTTTTCTGTTTGCCATTTGCCTGGAATATAGATGACCATCCCTTCACCTTGAGTCTAAATTTTTCTTTTAAGGTAAGATGAGATTCTTGTATGCAGCAGATATCTGGCCTGAGTTTTTGTATTCAGTCAGTCAAACTACGCCTCTTTAGAGGACAATTTAAACCATTCACATTAACTGAAAATATTGATAAATCTTTAGAAAATCTAATGGACATTTTTAATCCTTTTATCATTGTGGAAGTTGGAATTTGGTAAAAAGTTTCTGGATGAGATTACTTTTGCGTTGGAGGATTATAGTGGTCATTATGGAGGATAGGTCAGAGAATATCCTGGAGAGCTGGTTTGGTTATAGCAAACTTCTTCAACATGTGGATGTCATTAAAGTATTTAATTTCTCCATCATAAATGAAACTCCATCATAAATGGATCCTGGGTTTAAAGTTATTTTGTTTTAGGAGATTAAAAGTCGATGACCATTCTCTTCTAGCTTAAAACGTTTGATCAGAGAGATCTGCAGTTATTCTAATATTCTTCCCATTATAGGTTATCGATTTCTTGCATCTGGTTGCTTTCAAAATTTTCTCCTTCAAATTTTCTTTAGTGAACTTAATTATGATGTGCCTGGGAGATGTCTTATTTGAGTTGCCTCGTGCTGGGGTTCTGAAACTGTATGCTATCTGAATTTCAGTATCTCTTGGCCTGTCTGGAAAGTTCTCTTTCATTATCTCATGAATAATAGACTCTGTTTCTTGTGAAGCCACTTCGTCACTTTGGGGGATCCGTCTAATGTGAATATTGGTTTTCTTCGAGTTATCCAAGAGCTCTCTGAGAGAGTGATTTCTTCTTGCCTTCAATTTCTCTTGCCATTTGGAGGTTTAAGAGCATTTGAAAGCTCAGAAATCCTTTCTTCTGCTTGCTCCATTCTATTACTGAGGGATTCTACTGAATTTCTCAGATCTTTAAGGGCTGCAACTTCTTGTCTCAATGTGTCAAAATCTTTTGTCATTTTATCTTTGAATCCATTGAATTCTTGAGACATCTTATGGGTCATTTTTGAATTACTGCTTGAAATTCTAATTCCATCTTTTCCTCCATTCCGCTGATCTTATTTGCAATCCAGATTCTGAATTTGATTTCAGACATCTCAGTCATTTGCCTATGCAGGAGATCTTTTGCTGTATCTGCCTTGTCATTCCTTGAAAGAGTTGGTCTACACTGATTATTCATACTGCCAGAGTTTTTACGTTGATTCTGCCCCATGATTGTTTTTCACCATTCCGTCTGGACTTCCTCAGAATTGGGAGGTGTCTCTCAAAGATTAGACTCTGGTGGGACCACTCTATTGCTACTGGGACTATGTAGTGAGTGACTGTGTGTAGATCTTTTGGGACTACTCCAGTCAGGGAGTTCTGACTGTGGGAGCAGCCCCAGAGTATGGCAGCCCTGGATCCAGCAGCATGGTGGGGGATGGTGCACACAGTTCTGGGAGTGCCAGGCATCAGCCGTGTGATCACCGGAGGAGTTCCTGACTGAGGGCAGGCCTACAGAGGCCTGGGAATCACCAGTGGAGTCCTTGGGAGAGGGCCATCTTGCAGAGGCCCTGCAGGCTTGGGGCACAGGAATATGGGGTTGCTGGGGGAGTTCCTGGCCAGGGGCAGGCTTGAGGGGACCTGGCAGTCACTGGTAGGGTTCCTGGCAGAAGGCGGGTCTTCGGGCCCGGCAAGTGTGGGGCGTAGGTCCGTGTTGTTGGAAGGCGGAGTTTCTTCTTGGGGGCAGGCCTGTGGAGGCCCTGCAGGTCCCAGATGCAGGCCCACATAGTCACCAGAGGAATCTCTGGCCAGAGGCCAACTTGCAGGGGTCCGGCAATTTCTGGTAGAGTCCCTGATAGAAGGTGAAACTACCGAGGCCCTTCAAGAGGTGGACGTAGGGCTGCGCAGTTGTACAGAAGATTTCTGGCTGGTGTTGGGCCTGCAGAGGGGCCTGGCCATCGTCAGCGGAGTCCCTGGCAGAAGGCTGGCCTGCGGAGGCCCCTTGGGTGACAGGCAGAGGCCCGCACAGTCGCCGAGAGTGTCCCTGGCCAGGGGCCTGGCAATCACAGGCGAAGTCCCTGTCAGAAGGCAGACCTACAGAAGTCCAGCTAGTGCAGGATGAAGAAACAGGCGGCCCTGGGGAGTTCCTGGCTGGGGGCAGGCCTGGAGAGGTCTGGCTGTCCCTGACGGAGTCCCTGGCAGAAGACTGGCCTACAGAGGCCTCGTGGGTGCAAGGCGGAGGCCCAAGCAGTCGCCAAAACTCTCCCTGGCCGGGGGGGGGGGGCGGAACCTGTGGGGGCCTGGCAGTTGTGGGTGGAGTCCCTGGCAGAACGTGGGCCTAAAGAAGCCCTGTAGGCCGCCAGTGGGTTTACTTACAAGGGGCAGACCTGCAGGGGTGCTGCGTTGCCAGGTGGAGGCCCGCACGGTCACCAGGGGAGTTCCTGGCTGGGGGAAGACCTGCGGAGGCTTCATGGTTGCCAGCAGAGTCTCTAGCATATAGCAGACCTGTGGAAGTCCAGCAAGTACAGGTCACAGGGCCAGGTGTTCGTAGGGGGAGTTCCTTGCCCGGGTTGGGCCTGCAGAGGCCTGGAGGTTGCAGATGGGGTTACTGGTCAGAAGGCGGACCTGCGGAAGCTGTGCAGGCTTGGGCACGGGGCCACACTGTGGCCAAGGGATATACTGGCCAGGGGCCCTGCAGGTGCCAGGTGGTGCCAGGTGGAGGCCTGTGCGGTCGCCGGGGGAGTTCCCAGCCAGGGGCAGACCTGCACAGGCTTGGCTTTTGCAGGCAGAGTTCCTGGCAGAAGGTGGGCCAGCCAAAGGCCTGTAGGCTTGGGGCACAAGGCCCCACAGTCACCAAGGGAATTACTGGCCAGGGGTGGACCAGCAGGGGCCCTGAGGGTGCCAGGCAGGGGCCCGTGCAGTCACCAGGGGAGTTCCTGGCCGAGTGAGAACCTGTGGTGGCCTGGCAGAGTCTCTAGCAGATGGCGCGACTGCGGAAGCCTGGCAAGCATGGGGCGCAGGGCCAGGTAGTTGCCTGAGGAATTCCTGGCCAAGGGAGGACCTACAGAGGCCTGGCAGTTGCAGGTAGAGTTCTTGGCAGAAGGTGGGCCTGCGGAGGCCCTGCAGGCTCAGGGCACAGGGCTGCACATTTACCAGGGGATTTACTGGCCAAGGGCATGCCTGCAGGGGCCCTGTGGGTGCCATGTGGCAACCTACACAGTCGTCGGGGGAGTTCCTAGTTGGGGGCAGACCTGCAGAGGCCTGGCAGTCGCCGGCAGAGTCTCTAGCAGACAGCGGTCCTGCAGAAGTCTGGCAAGCATGGGGTGCAGGGCCAGGCCATTACCAGGGAAGTTCCTGGCCGGGGGAAGTCCTGCAGAGGCCTGGCAGTTGCACATGGAGTTCCTGGCAGAAGGCGGACCTCCAGAAGTCCTGCAGGCTCAGGGCACAGGGCCGCACGGTTGCCAGGGGATTTACTGGCCAGGGGCAGACCTGCAGGGGCCCTACTGGTGCCAGGCAGAGGCCCGCGTGGTCGCAGGGGGAGTTCCTGGCCAGGGGAGGACCTGCAGAGGCCTGGTGGTTGCTCTCAGAGTCTCTATCAGACCGCAGGCCTGCGGAAGTCCGGCAAGCAAGGGGTGCAGGACCAGGTACAAACCTGCGGCTTCCCTGGCTGGAGGGAGAGATGCTTGCCATGGCCCCCCTGGAGTCTTTTCCCAGTGGGGAGCTTTTTCTGGTAGGCAGGGGTGGGGGCGCTGCTCAGGGACCTCCTCCCTCAGTCTCAGCGGGGGTTAGGCTTCTGGTTCATCAGGTAAGTGGGGGAAGGGAGTACTGTAAGTTCAGAATGGTGGGGAAAACTTTAGTTCAGTTTTTGCCTAACAATAGAGTTTTCAGAGTTCATCAGGGCACTCAGGGTAAGCACCACTTCTCACAGCAGTCTTCCATGGAGTGAGACAAGAGTTCCATGGTTCACTGCTTGTCTGTAGAAAACCTGCAGGAGCAAAAGAGGGGAAAAAAGAAAGGAAACAGAAAAGCAAGCAACTCAGAGTTTTCTTGGGGGAGGGGACGAACACTTTTCCTTTCAGATGAATTTTGTACCTGAAGCTTGATTTCTTGGAGTTGCAACCTGTCTCAGCAGAGGTGACCCACTGAAATCACTTCTCTCTTTCAGCTGGGCTCCCAGTATTCAGCTTAATTGCGCAGTTTCTGGAGGTTATCTTCCCTTTTGGACAGGAGCCTTTTTCAGAAGCTGCTTCCAGTCAGCCATCTTGCTCCTCCTCCCATCAAAAGCTTTTTATGCATCAATTGAGACAATCATATGGTCTTTGTTTTTTATTTTATTTATGTGAAGTCTTATATTTACAGATTTACATATGTTGAACCAACTTTGTGATACTGGCATAAAACCTCCTTAATCTTCAAGGCAACAAGAAGTGGTGTTTGAATCAAAGTTTGGGCCTAATTGCACTGATTGGTTTTGCACTTAGGAAAAAAAGCCATGAAAATGGGAAACACAGTCCCATGCTTCCCAAGTATCACTTCCTAGCATTTTCCTGCTTTTGATGCTCTCCATGGCTTTTCTCTGTTTTATTCACAGTTAAAAGCTGTTATCTTTGGGAAGGTGATGCTAATGGCAGCTGCTTGGCCATAGTATAGCAGGAAAACCCTAAGATTCCTTATTTATGCTTAGGTCAGGTAGTTTGTCTTGTTTTCATCAGTTTAATAAAGGTATAATTAAATTGTTGTAAAGGGAAAATTAGAACAAAACATCAAATATATATTAATCATGATTCTTGCAAAGAAATGAATTTATTTTTGCATTTTGTGCTTGAATAGAATTCTACAGAGGAGGCTGGGCATGGTGACTCACGTCTGTAATCCAAGCGCTGTGGGAGGCCAAGGCAGGTGGATTTCCAGTGCTCACAGTTCGAGACCAGCATAAGCATGAGTGAGGCAGAGAAAAGACCCCGTCTCAACCACCAGGGAAGAACACCACTGGGCGTTGTGGTGAGTGCCTGTAATCCCAGCTCCTCGGAAGGCAACATACCCATGCATCATTACAAGGAAGGACAATGGAAAAAAAAAATTCTACAGAGGAAGAGATGAAAATAAGAGTTAAACAACAGGAGAAGATGGGATTAAGTACAAATTTGGAAGCCCAGGTTATGCAGGCTCAGGCAGAGCAAGCTGCCCATGGAGGGGTGTTATGTCACTTCATAATTATCAGGTGAACAAATCACTAAAGCCCAATGCTTTATTATATGACAAACACATTTTTCTAGATTCCCAGTGGGTACTTATTTATTTATAAGCATCCTTCTCACTCTCTTCCTGCCTCCCTTTCTTTCCTTTCTTCCTCCCTTCCTCACTTACTTTTTCTTTCCTTCTTCCCAGCCTCCTTTCCTTCCTGTCTAATAATTTTATTACCAGATCCACTGATGTTTGTGATTTGGGGTTGATATTTGGGGGTATGCCAGTATGCTATTTCAATATATGATTACACATGTTTTTATTTCATAATAGCTTTTCTTGAATTACGTAGTGTGTAGTAGTATGTGATCTTTTCCCTTTCTCTTGTTTTCTTCTTTGGGGAGTTCTATTGTCCATATGTTTGGTCTTTGATGATCTTCAGTATTTATCACTTTCTCTCTTTCTTTTTCTTTTTATCTATGTTTTAATACTATTTTTATTTAATGTCTCTAATTTTGGGGTTTTCTTTCACTTAACATATTGTATTTGTGCTTAGTTTTTTTCTCATTCTTATTCTGCCTTTTATTTAGAAAGTATTTTTTCTTTGATATTCTACCTTTTATTCAGAAAGTATTTTTTCTTTGACAGGAAATTTTTCCTGAGTTCTGTCACTTCATTTATGACATATAAAATCCTGATTCATGATTTTCTCTCATGTCACATAATTTTAAGACTACCAAAAAATTGTTTTTGAAATAGATTGCAAGTTTTATATTTCTTAATATACCTCTTGTGTGCTCTTATTACATGTAAGCATGTTATTATGTTCCTTTGTCTATTTATTTTATTTGTAAAGAAAAGAATTGTTTTGTTGTGGAGGATGAGAAGACCAAGGTCATGGGCTATAGCTGGTGAGGGTCTTGTTGTTGGTGGGGGCTCTCTGTGCTGCTCCAGAGTGATGTGGGCTTTAAAGGATGACCAGGATGACTGTGCTAATGTGGTGGCTCAGGTGTCCCCTCTGCTTCTCGTAGGGCCACTGGTTTCCCCCTATGGTTCTCATTAAGACATTCACCCATTAATCCATGAGTGACTTAATCCATTCCTGAAGGCAGACTTATGATTTGGTAATATCTTAAACCCCTTTCTGCTATACTGCCACATTGGATATTAAGTTTGAATATGAGTGCTGGAGGGAACATGCCAACCACAGCATGCCACCCCTGGGCCTGTAAAACTTATACCCTTCTGACATACAAATACATTCCCTTCATGCTCCTGGCTACAGATTATTAAGTTCCTCCAGCCCCAACTGAAAAATACAAAGTCCTATCTGTGAGCCTAAGAAATGCAAACAAGCTACTTCCTTCCAGGATCTAATGGTGGGCCACACATAGGGTACACATTTCCATTTCAAATGGATAAATAGGAAATAGAAAATGGTGACAGGTCCAAGTAAATCTGAAACCTAAAAAAGGAGACATTAGGTCTAAAGCAGCAATTCCCAACCTTTGAGTCGTGGCCTCTTTGTTCCATTTGTAACAATGTGGCAATTAGGAAGGTTGAGAACCATGGGTATAAAGGCTCCAGAATAATGTCCAGCATCCTCCATGGCCTAGTATACCGGATGGTTCCCCAAGGATTTGAGCAGTCCTGTGCCATAGCTTGGCTGGGACGATTTGACCCAGCTCTCCATGGTTGGCCTTGCATAATGGTAGCATCTTGGTGGCAGTCCTGCTACCATTGTTCCACTGGGCATTAACCTAGTGGAGACTCTTGCCAGTGGCATTGCTCTCAAAGCTTCAGTAGGCATTGCCCTTGTTGTGAAAATTTCTCTCTGTGTCTACTCTTTGGTCTCTGAGTTGGAAGAATGAGACCACAGACCATGTGGATAACCAATAGGATAAAGTTTATTGACAGGGAAAGATTAATAGAAAGAATGATAAGCCAGTGGGAAAAGAACCCTCAGCAGTGGAGGGGAGTATCCAATATGGAGCCCACTGATTTTTCAATCTAGGGACTGAAATTTAAATGCTGCTTTTCCTATCTTGTGGGCAGGGCACTTGGGAAAGCACAGCACAATTAGCCAGTGGTCTATGGCAGAAAATTATCCAACCCTTTTGGGTTTTCAATGAGGGATCCTCTTTTTGTTTTGCGATGGGGGTCTGTAATGATACTGCCTTTTGCGTCCACCTAGGCAGAGATAATAGCGGTCCCTGTTCTGCCCTGAGCAGCAGAACACTGCATCACTCTGATGGATACTCTCTGTGGCAGTTCCAATTCCATACTTCTATGTGTCATAGCTTTCACAAAGGTTCTTCTCCTGAGACAGATTGGGCACAGTGGCTTTCAATGACTTGCTTAACTTAAATTTTGAGCTCTTTTCCTTTTATTCTTTTTCATTCTTTTCTTTCTCTCTCTCTTTTTTTTTTTTCAGTTTTTGCCCAGATCTAGATTTTAACCCCCCAGCTCCTGTATATGGAACCACCATCCTACTCCTTTGACCCACAGGCGCCATCCTGAGCTATTTTCCTAAATGCTTTGTGACATATATGTCTCTTTAATATTTTCTCTTTGGTAGAAGTGTTTTGAAATATTTAACATTTATAAAATAATGAAGATAATATGCCAGTGATTTATTATTATTATTATTATTACTATTGGAGCAAAGTTTGAAAGTTTTTTAGCTTAATAGGATATGAGACAGGCAAGACAAAGGATGAAGTTGGAATAAGAAAACTCCTCTTTGGAAGCTAAAATCTTTTCCCTGCTGTACTCGCCACTTTTTCTTCTTACCTGAAAACTAGGAATCAACACAGGAAACTTGAATGAACTTTACCAGAACAAAAGAGAGTGTTCTGAAACACCTGGCTTCTGCAGAGCATTTGGTGGTAGAGCTCAAAGACATCATCAGGTTGAAGGATGTTCAGCTACAGGAGAAAGATTATGTCTACCAGGTACTATTATTTCTGTCCTTGCAGAATATTTAGTAAAGCACAGATACCAGTTCATTTAGATTTTTCTCTTCATGTAGATTACTACACAATCTGTTTCGTAATACAGTAAGATGATGTCACTGAACATAACTCTGGTTACATGCTAGGTAAGTGATGAATAAATATTTGTCTATTGACCATCCATTGCAGAATTTTAAAAATAGCTTTCAATAAAAAAACTAAAAAAACAAAGACTGTACACAAAGGCTGAAGTCACTCTGTTGAACAGATAGAAGAACTAAAAGGCACAATGTCAGTCAGGGGAGCCAATTTCCTGGGTTTGGTGACTGGGTGGAATGTAAATTTTCTCATTCATAAATGCCTCCCAACATAGCAGAACAGTAAAGCAAATCTCTACTAATCTTAGACATTTGAGATAGTAAATCATACAGCACTAAATGCTGTCCTTCTCTAGTGAGGTTGTAGTCAGGCTAGAATATGGGCTGCATACAGGGAGAAGAAAGATGCTACAGAAACATGGATATGGAATGTCTTACTATGACCCAGACTTGAAGAGAAATAAAAAAAGTTACAAGAGGCAATCAGTACTGTTAGGAAGCATTTAGAGAGGACATTTCATCATTGGTTAGATTAGGTGACCTCTAAGGTTTTTTCCAGGTCTGAAATCCTTCATTGCAATTACACTATACAGAATGTTCTGTGTCTTGTATGGCTTCATGGGTTCTTGTGTGCATGAGTTACATTACTGTGGACTCCCTGGAGGAAGGATATCTAATTTTCAACTCCTACCACTAACACAGATTAAGACTGGGGACACTGAGGAGAGTAAGAGCAGTATGGCCTTTTGAGGATTAGAGCATTGACACCATACACCCTTTCATCATCCTTCCTCTGTTGCTACAGATATTCATCTTCAGCCAGATATTTAGAGAAGTGGAGACCTCAGCCTTTTGGAGAGTTTGGAACATGGAAGCAGGAAAATCACATGTGTCATTATCGATATTTAGCCCAGATTTTGCCTGCATAAGAGATCTTTTTATTTTCTCAATTTTCCTCTGCTTTACCCTTTGACTGAGTAGTAATCTTAGTCTCAATTTTCTTTGCTCTTGTGAATTTGGTTTTAATAATTTCTTCAAGCCCAATCCTTGGGGTCCTGGTTAGCTTTCCAGTACCCAGGTTAGATACATTTTGCTTTGTTTTCTTTCTTTTTCTTCTTCTTTTTTTTTTTTTGAGGGTTTATGTTGAGAGGACATTTCTTTTTCTAAATTGATAACCTTATTTAACTTTACAAAGCATATTTTCAAAACTCTTCTAAAATAATTTATTTATCATGATTCTTCTTTCCTCACTGTTTGTTTTTTTAATCTGACAATTCTCCCTCCCATCAGCTGTGGTAATACCCACCTCTCTCCCCATGTTGGTTTGTTCCTTTAACTTCACCATAGCTATGTCATTAGCTTTATTAATTATCCATTTTCCATAAGTGCTTTTTAATTTCATTTTTAGCTCTTAAATCTTAACCTAAGTAATGTGATACAGCTCATTTCCTTCTGTTAAATAAATGATTTCAAAACTCCAGCAATAAGACATTGCACCACTTTAACTACAATGCACCCAACACAGGGCTAAGTATTCTGTTGGAAATGTAATTGAAGAAATGATAGCAACCCTGATATGTTATGTGAAATAAAATGCAAACTTATTCTTTGTCCTTGCAGTAAACAGAGCTAGGTTTCTTCTGGGAGGTGAATTCAGTAGAGAGGCAGAATCTCAGCTGGGAAGCTCTCAGTCTAAGACATTGTGGGAATAAAGACAAAATGGTTACCGAAACATTTAGTTTTCTGCTCTTTCCTAATGTTTTTCTTCTCACTTGACAGTTGTAGTTTCCTGACCTCTCCTTGGTTCTTCAAGGCAAAAACACTGTGCTGAATCAAAGTTTGATCCTACATGGCACTAAATGGTTTTACCTTCAGAAAAAAAAAGCCATCACAATAGGAATCTCAGTGTCATGTTTCAAAAGTATCACTTCCGGGCATTTTCCTGCTTTAGTTGTTCTTCAGTCTTTTCAGTTGGCTTTTCTCTCTCTTATACACAATAAAGAGCTTTTATCTGTGGGAGTGTGATTCTACTGAGAGCTGCTTGGCCATACTGTAACTGGAAACCCTAAAATTTCTTACTTATGGTTAGGTCAGGTGGCTTTTGTTGGTTTCACCAGTTGTGAAAGGAAAATTAGGGCAAAAGATCAAATATATATTAATTGTAATTCTTTTTTTGCTTTTTACTTTCTTTTTTTTTTTTTTTTTTTTTTTTGTTGAGACAGAGTCTCACTTTATAGCCCTCAGCAGAGTGCCATGGCATTACATAGCTCACATCAACTTCCAACCCCTGGTCTTAGGTGATTCTCTTGCCTTAGCCTCCCGAGTAACTGGGACTACAGGTGCCCACCACAATGCCCAGCTATTTTTCTGTTTTATAGTTCTGCTGAGGATGGGTTTGAAACTGCCACCTTTGGTATATGGGGCCAGCACCCTACTTGCTGAGCCACAGGTGTCACCCCATTTTTTGCTTTTTTGTTTTTGAGACAGAGTCTTACTTTATCACTCTCAGTGGCACCATAGCTCACATCCACCTCAATCTTTTGAGAGCTCAAGAGATCCTCTTGTCTCAGCCTTACAAGTAGCTTGGACTACAGGTGCCTCACACAACACCCAGCTATCTTTTAGGGATGAGGTTAGGCTGCTCTTGAAGCCATGAGTTTAGGTAATCTACTCACCTCAGCCTCCCTGACTGCTAGGATTATAGGTTTGCGAGACTGTGCAGGGCCCTGATTGTAATTCTTGTAATGAAATGACTTTATCTCTTCCATTTTCTGCATTAATAGAATTCTACAGAGGAAGAGATAAAAATAAAAATTAAACTCCAGAAGAAGAAGGAATTAATTACTACTTTGGAAGCTTAGCTTATGCAGGCACAGGCAGAGCAAGCAGCCCAGGTACGGGCATTATGTTGCTTCACAATTATTAGGTGAAAAAATTACTAAAGCCCAATGTTTTATATAACAAATATATATGCCAGATGGCCAGTGGCTACTTATTTATTTACAACTAACTTTCTAACTCTCTTCCTGCCTTCCTTCCTTTTCTTTCTTCCTTCCTCACTTTTTATTTCCTTCTTCCCTCCTTCCCTCTTTTCTTTCCTTCCTTCCTATCTAAGAATTCTATTACCAGATGCCCTGATGTTTGTAATTTGGGGATGATATTTGTGGTTACACCAGTGTGCTATGTCAATATATGATTACACATATTTTTAATTCATAATAGGTTTTCTTGTATTAGGTACTGTGTAATGGTATGTGATCATTTCACTTGTTTTGGTTTTCTTCCTCGGGGATTTCTATAATCCATATGTTTGGTCTTTGATGATATTCAGTATTTGTCACTTTCTCTGGGTTGTTTTTATCTTTTTTTCTTTTTTTGCAGTTTTTGGATGGGGCTGGGTTTGAACCCGCTACCTCTGGCATATGGGGCCAGTGCCCTACTCCTTTGAGCCACAGGCACTGCCCTTTTCTCTATTTTTTAGTAAAATTTTTATTTATAGTCTATTTCTTAGTTTTCTTTAACTGAACATATTCTATTTGTGTTTATTTTTGTTCTCATTCTTATTCTACCTTTTACTCTGAAATATTTTTTCTTTGATAGCAAATTTTTCATGAGTTCTATCACTTCATTTCACATTTTTAAAATTGTGATTCATGTTTTTTCTCTCATGTCACATAATTTTAAGACTATCAAAAATTATTTTTGGAATAGATGGCAATTTTTACATTTTTAAATGTACCTTTAGTATGCTTTTATTACATATAAGCATGTTATTCTGCCTCTTCATCTATTTCTTTAATTTGGAAAGGAAAGACATGGATTTGTTCCAGAGGCTGATAAGTCCAAGGTCATGGGCTGTACCTGGTGAGGGTCTTCTTGTTGGTGGGGGCTCTCTATGCTGCTCCAGTGGAATGTGGTCATTACAGGGTGAGGAGGCTGACTGCACTGGCTCAGGTCTCTCTTCTTCTTCTCATAGGGCCACCTATGTTTCTCCTATGGAAGCCATGAAGTCATTCACATGTCAATCCAAGAATGAATTAATCCATACCCAAGGGCAGAGTCTTATAATTTGGTAACCTCTTTTTTTTTTTTTTTTTTGAGACAGTGTCTCAAGCTGTCACCCTGGATAGAGTGCCGTGGCATCACAACTCACAGCAACCTCCAATTCCCGGGCTCAAGCAAGTTTCTTGCCTCCACCTCCCAAGTAGCTGGGACTATAGGCGCCCGCCACAACGCCCGGCCATTTTTTGGTTGCAGCCATCATTGTTGCTTGGCGGGCTTGGGCTGGATTCGAACCCGCCAGCTCAGGTGTACGTGGCTGGCGCCTTAGCCTGCTGAGCCACAGGCGCCGAGCCTGATTTGGTAACCTCTTAAACCCATATACCTCATACTGCCACAATGGGCATTAAGTTTGAATTTGAGTTTTGGAAGGGACCTGCCAACCACAGCATTCCACCTCTGATCCTGTAAAACTTATCCCTTCATACAAATACATTCTTTTCATGCTCATGGCCACAATGTATTAAGTGACTGCAGCACCAACTGAAAAGTAAAAAGTACTATCTGTGACTTTGTCAAATCCAAACAAGTTATATCCTTCCAAGATACAATGGTGGGCCAAGGATAGGGTACATGATCCCATTCAAAAGGGAGAAGTAGGGATAAAAACAGGGGTGAAAGGCCCAAGCAAGTCTGAAACCTGAGAGAGCAGACATTGTGTCCTAAGACTTCAGAATAATCTCCTTTGACTGTATGTCTAGGATCCTCCCCAATCTGGTGGTGGGAGCTGGGTCTCCAAGGACTTGGGAAGTCCTGTGCCTGTGGCTTGACTGGGCCCAATCTATGTTGCTGTCCTTGTTTGGCCTTGGTTGGTCTGTGGTTGTGGGTTCTTGGTGGTAGTCCTGGTACTTTGGTTCCACTGGGCATTACCCTAGTGAAGACTATTGGCAGTGGCTTTGTTTCCACAGTTTTACTAGGTATAGTGTGGAGGGGGTCTTTCTCTTTTAGTTCCAACCTCACACTTCTGCTCACCATGGCTGTAGTTGGAGTTCTCTATGATGGTTCTTTCCCTGTGACCAATCTCTGTCTGGGCTTCTTTGGTTTCAATGTCAGCATTTGATATTATTTGAAGGCTCCATAGCTCTTTCTTTGTGCAAGGCTGTAGAATTACCAGCATCTGGACTCTGCCCAGGGTTCATAACTCGGAACTTCTGGAGATGGTGCATGAATGCACCTAGGTCTTCTTGCAACAGACAGAACATCTATGATGTGGGGAGCAGCATTTTGAGGAGGTGCGTGGAAGTGGTGTCCTTAGCCTATTCCCAGAAACCATTCTGTCCTTCTACTCTCCTTAGCCTGTGCTGTGAGGGGAAACTTGGTTTCCAAAATGACTTTGAGGCATTTTTTGCTGTATTGACTATTAATATCTGGCTCTCTTTTAGCCATGCTTAATCTCTTTACCTATTGGTAACTTTACACTCTTGGATTTCTCTGCTGAGAATGCTCTATCATTCCCTACCACATGGCCCAGCTGCAGTTTCCAATCGTTTCTCCTTTTCCTTTTCTCCAACACATGGCTGTAAGCACTTGGAAGTACTCATGAGGCAGCCTGAGTACTTTCCTGCTTAGAAATTTCTTTTACCAAATTTCTTTTACCTTAATCACTTAATTCAGCCTTCCACAAAGTCCTCAAGCATAGTTCAACCAAGTTCAGTTCCAGTTTATAACAAGGATAGCTTTAACTCTTGTTTCCAATACTTTATTCCTATGCTCTGCCATAATAATCTTCACTGCTGAGATGTCTATCAGTGCTCTGGTCACAACTATTTAGCCAGTGTAGGTAATGACAAACTCTTATAGTCTTCTTGTCTCTCTTAGCCCTCACCAGAATCTAGGATTTTTCTAGCATGCTTCTCCAAATTCTTCCACCCACCATCTATTAACTAATACAAAAGCCACTTCCACATTTTTAGATATTACCAGCAACAATCCACATCTCAGTGCCAATTTTCTATATTAGCATGTTTTCCATTACTTATAACAGAAAATGTGAAACAAGTAGTATATAAAGAAAAGAAATTTTTATTTTACAGTTATAGATTCTAAATCCCACCTCAAGAGGCCACATCTGGTGAGGGGCGTCTAGTGGGTAGGGATCTGCAGTGTCCCAGGTGGTATAGGGCATCACAGGGCAACAGGGCTGAGGGCATGAACATGCTGCTTGAGGTTTTCATAATAACTTTATATGAGATTTGACCTAGATCCATTTCTCCTTACTTTGGATGGAAATTTCTTTTCCTAAAATTTTAGAGGGAAAGTTGTATCAGAAAAGCTTTTTTTTTTCTTTCTTTTTTAAGAAGTTTTATTGAGAAACAGAAAGGAGATATTTTCATATCAGAATTCCTTATTCTACTGTTGTGTTTTTATGTTGCTTATTAATACACAGGAGCTGGGATTCCCTGACTTCCCTTGCCCTTGACTTTGGACTCCTCCAGCACTGTTAAATTACTTACAATAACCAAAGACAAAATAGATTTCTTATAGAAATCAACAGATAAATATTTAAACAATAGAATACTACAGAGAAATAAAAAAGAATGAACTAGATATGAATAGTATCCCTTCAGTTTCAAGTTAAATATGGCTCAGCGCCTGTAGTTCAGTGTCTAGGGTGTCAGCCATGTACACCGGAGTTGGCCAGTTCAAATCCAGGACAGGCCTGCAAAACAACAACAACAACTCCAACCAATAACTGCCAGCATTGTGGTGGGCACCTGCAGTCCCAGCTACATTGGAAACTGAGGCAATAGAATCACTTAAACCCAAGAGTTTGAGGTTGCCATGACCAGTCATGCCATGGCTTTCTACCAAGGAAAAGATAGTAAGACTCTCCCTAAAAAAATAAATTAATTAAATTAAAATTGTGTCAATTTTTTTTTTCTTTTTTTCCAGAAAGAGTCTTAAGCTGTCACCCTGGGTAGAGTACCGTGATGTCATAACTGAGAGCAACCTCTAACTCTTGGGCTAAAGTGATCCTCTTGCCTCAGTTTTTCTACTTTTTGTAGTAGAGATGGGGTCTTGTTTTTTGCCCAGCCTGGTCTCAAACTCATGAGCTTAAGCAATTCACCTGCCTCAGCCTCTCAGACTGCTAGGAAGACAGGCGTGAGCTACCACACCTGGCCCATACTTATTTTTGAATTTGAAAAATAATTCCATTGTAATCAAAAGAATAAATATTTATATGTCAGTTCAATTATCAATTGTGATTGCTTTTTGTATCAACTGTTATCATGCTATCTGCATTAAGTATTCTAATACACACTCTAATTTAAATTAGTGTAGCAAAAAAATCATAGAAGAGAATCAACCATTGATACCAACTCACATACACTTGTTACTTGATACTATAAGAGTACCTTACTTGATACAGCAGATAAAGCGAAATAAAATCATACCAAAATAAAATTGTAGTTAATGGAAAAGAAAATAATATATCATTTTGATTTAAATTAATTAAAACTAAATGTTAAAAGTTACATATTTTTTCTTCCTTAGGTATATTTCAAGTCCATTAAGGCCATGTGAGGCTACTTGAGACTGAATTTTATAGCATGCATGTAGGTGATCACTTTTTTCTGTCTCATTTATTATTGTCCTCCTGTCTTTTCCTCTTGATGTGGGAGCTCTGGTGAATTTTTATAAAAATTCAGAAAAGTTAGATTGATCTAGCTCTTTTAGTCCTTCATAATGTGGACTCATGCATTCACCCAGCATTAGAGAACAAATCAGCTACCTGTGCATTCCAACAACTACACTGGCTATATAGGGGGGTTTCCTGTTCTCAGGGCATCGAATGTCCCTCTTTCCTACCTCCTTTTTGTTCTACAGATTATTTTTACTTTCATTTCTTCTTTTCTGTTTTTTTTTTGTTGTTGTTGTTGTTGTTTTTGGTTTATGTTGAGACAGAGTCTGACCCTGTGCCCTGTGGAGACACAGGCAGTAAAAGCTACACAGGTAGGAGTGGAGTACACATTGTAAAATTAAGATAAAGAACCATGAAGACCAGTGGTTATAAATGGCTAATAATTAAACAAGTCACTCTTTAAGTCTGAGTAGATAAAAGTAGCTAGAGTGTTACAGTAGAAATGAGTAGCGTATGTAGTAGAAGAAATCAGCAGATGTGTAGTAGGTAAGTGTATCATTAAGAAACACCAGAAAAAAAAAAAAAAACAGAAACACCAGAAAACCATTATTTCTCCTGATACTCTCTTTCTCTCTTACTTTCCTTTTCCTCTCATTTTCATCAATTATTTCTTTTTATCCCTGCATTTTTTCTCTTCTCTTTATCTTTTTATTTTATTTCTCTCTTCTCACTCTTTAGACTTATCTTTCTTTTGTTTGTAAGTTCAGAAAACTGAAGATCTAGCCCAAAATTCACAACACTAAATGAAATAAGAAACTAACCAACCTTGTAATATCTAACTAACTACTCTGCAAACTAACAGAGAAGGAACATATAGAGTAATGCTCTAATTTTCCTAATAACTATAATAAAAATAATATCTTCATTCTGGAACATGTTCATTCTCACAGAATCAAGATTTTCCCAAACTATGGGAATTCTGCAAGTATTAATATTTTTGTAGTACAGAAATATGACATAATCCACTTTCATACTGCAAAGATGAAGCCTGAAACTAGGTCTGATTTTAGAGAGATATTCCATGAAGGAGAATAAATGAGTCTGGATACAGCATGTCCCCGCTATTACCTGAAGTTTTCACTCATCTAGGTTTGGAGAAGAGAGGGTAAGTAACTGCACTCCTAGAAATGCATGACTGCACACCAAGAAAATGTGCATGTGTCAACTAATGTGAACAAGATAATCAAAAGAGATTATGCAGCCTAATTAACTCCTTGGAGAACAGTAACACACTGTCTGAAAGGTCCTAGATTATAATTTTAACAAAAGAATAAGATAAAATATTTCATGGTTAAGTTCAGATAACTATATAAATACAGGTACATAATATACTGTGAGAATAAGTGAAGAGAACCTAATTGGAACCTTTTTTAAAGATTATTATACTAAGATAAGAAACTGAAAAAATTCCCCTATATCCTTGGTCTAACCTACAAAATAAAAAGTGATCTGCATCAACTATTTCCACTAGCGTATTCCACAGTTTGAAATAATTCCACAGCTGGCACTGCAAAGGCTGTCACTAGTGCTTGTTCCCTCCTCTAAACCCCTTACCACTTTCTTAATGGCATTTGTGTATTTCTCTTGTCTCAAATATGCTATTGGACTGTAGGCTTCTGAAAAGCAGCAAAACTATTTTATTTATTTTTACATCCTCACTATATACATAGTGCCCTCTGTCTAAGAGGCTTTATAAAGTTTCAAATAAATAGAATTTATATGTGATTCTAATTTTAAGGAAAGGAAAACATGAAGCTAGAGAAGGAAACAAGAATTTAAAAATAAGTTACAAATCTATTCATGTCCAACTAGCATTCAAGAGAAGTGTGAAGTAATACAGGTCCTGGAAAAGATAATAGTCAGGATTGGTATCCTGTGGTTCTTGCTACTTGGGAAGCAAACACAGGAGGATCATTTAAGTTTGGGAGATCAAGGCTACAGTGAGCTATGACTGCACC
>CAUYON010108162.1:0-16048 GCA_963573935.1 Arctocebus calabarensis
TATTAATCCATTCGTGGGTCGATGGGCATTTGGGCTTCTTCCACGACTTAGCAATTATGAATTGGGCTGCAATAAACATTCTGGTACAAATATCTTTATTATGATGTGATTTTTGCATTCCTTTTGGAAATACATTTGGAGAATACTTAGAGATCTAAAAATAGATCTGCCATTCGATCCTATAATTCCTTTATTGGGTATATATCCTGAAGACCAAAAATCACATTATAAGTCATCTTTTAAATGTTACCACATTATATCAAATCTATACTATATTATTTCTATGCATATCTGAACAGTAGGCCTCTAGAGGCTCTAGAAGGATAGATAGATGGATGGATGGATAGATAGATAGATAGATAGACAGACAGATAGATTATGGTATGGATATAGATCTTTTTTTTTTTTGAGACAGAATCTCACTCTGTTGCCCAGGCTAAAGTACTGTGGCATCAGCCTGGCCCTCAGCAACATCAAACTCCTGAATTCAAGCAATCCTCCTGCCTCAGCCTTCTGAGCAGGTGGGACTACAAGCACCTGCCTCAAGGCCTGGATATATATATATATATATTTTTTTTTCTAAGTAGGGATTGAGTCTCACTCTTGTTCAGGCTGGTATCAAATTCCTAAGGTCAAGTGATCTTCCTTCCTTGGGCTCCCATAGTGCTAGGATTACAAGATTGAGATGCTGAACCAGACCAGGACACTGATATTTTGAATCTTTAAAACCAAAGGCAGATGTTTTTCAAGACTCAAGTTGCTTTTATAACAGTGATCATAAAATATAAAAAAATCTAAATAATTTGTAAAAATTAGAAATCATTTCTAGTACTTTCCAAAAATACAGAGAAATTAAAATAGAAAATGACAATAAAGGCTCAGTGCCTGTGGCTCAAGCAGTTAAATTGCCAGCTACATACACTTGAGCTGGCAGGTTCGAATTCAGCCCTGGCCCACCAAACAACAATGAGGCTGCAACCAAAAAATAGCCAGACGTTGTGGCAGGTGCCTATAGTCCCAGCTACCTGGGAGGTGGAGGCAGGAGAATCCCTTGAGCCCAGGAGTTGGAGGTTGCTGTGAGCTGTGATGTCACAGCACTCTACCCAGGGTGATAGTTTGAGGCTCTGTCTCAAAAAAAAAAAAGAAAAGAAAAGAAAAGAAAGAAAGAAAGAAAATGAGAATAAAAAGTAGTGATAATTTGAATGGCTACAAATTAAAATTCATCTAATAAATACATATTGTTTCAAAAACAATGTCAAAATTGAAGTTACAGTGCTTTAAGAAACGTAGATATATGTAGCACTTCATGTTATATGATCAAAAAGTCTTAAGAGAAAAACTGATAAGTTATATATTCACAATAGAAAAAAAAAGCTAAAATTGTGTGCAAGAAAAAATCTATAATAGATGTATACATTCATATATGTGTTTTATATAAATATGTACATGTTTTTATGCAAACTTCATACTGATTCACTTGAAAACCCAAATTAATAAACTTAAATAACTACTATGAAATTCAAGAAACAATAAGTGGAAATGATAAAAAATTTTGGACTTTTCTACCAAATATTGAGAAATAGCAGAAAGTAGGAAAAAAACCATAAACCAACATAAAACAACTATGTAGATGATGCTAAAACATTTAGATTATTTATATGCTATTTATTATTATATGAATAATCATTTATATTTTAACATCTATTAATATCACTTTTTGTGGATTTGGTAGAATATAGAATTACATGAATAAGTTTTTAATTTGGTGGAAAGAGTTTTATCCAATGAAGTTACCGTGAACAGTTTATCACTTCTTCATATCTAAGAATAAGATATAATTTCCATGTTATTTAAACTTTGTGAAGTTATAAAGCACATATTAACATATTAATAATTAATTTTATTTGATACAATTTTTAAAATTTAAAAAAAACATAGTAGTGTAGTGTACTTTGGATCAATCTCAAATATGATAAAGAAGTACAATTTTAATTAAAATTACTTTTACTTTATTCTGGATTTGTTTCCAGTTTGGGATTAAAAAAAAAAAAACAATTGGGTTGAGAACATCATATAAATTAAGCACTCCAATCATTTTCATTATCATCCCTACAATCACTTTTCTGTACCTTTAACTCCAAGCCAAGCAGTGTTCTATAGCTTTATATGCACTAATTCAATTAATCCTTACAAGAATTCTACGAGATAAGTAATCCTCATTTCTAAATTAGATAGTGGGGTCTAATGAAGTTCGTAAGTTTTCAAAAGTTAAAAAACTTTTAAGAGGTCAAACCAGGATGCAAAGCCTGTTAATAACAGTGAACGAGGAACTTTAAATTCAGGTTTTTGCAAAACAAAGTAACAGCAATAACAAAATAAAACTCAACTTCTATGATAGGAATAATTCAAAAGTTTCTTAATGTAACTAATAGTTTTCAGAAATAGCCACAAATCTCATATGTAGTAAAATATAAATGGCACCAATAACGTGGGTATCTTTTCCACCTATGTGTTGATTTGTCTAAAGCTATTATCTGGAAGTTCTACCCAATGCTATAAAAAAAAAGAGAGAGAGAATAAAAAAGAAAGGTACATATTTTGGCAAGACAGAGTATCTGTCTGTTATTTTCAAATTTTATATTTATTGCCATAAACGGTCCAATTCAGTGATGACAAAATCAGTGACAAAATTGCTGTATCATTTAAATGCTCTTAAAAAATACACCCAAACTTTATGAATACCCTGTATTTTCAACATTTGGCCCATACAGCTCAGAATCTTGGAGGTACTTAGGACTATTATAATATTTTTTCCTGAATTAACTCATTTAATTTTCACAAACCAGTTCTATACAAGGCCAACAATTACGAGTTGTACTTCCTGCACAAATTTTTTTTCAGAATGTTATGCATATAATACACGTCAGGCAAAAAGCATCTCAAGTTTTGACTGGAGGGTCCCTGAAATCAGGGATGGACTGAACTTTTTCTGTTATTTATCCTTAAACATAGCTTCCATTACCAGCACTGGTTCAGGTGTCCAGTCATCACTTCTACATCTCTGACGAGAAGTGGAGAAAAAGAGCTAAGATGATTCTGTGAGCAGAACAGGATCCCCTTTAAAAATATTTATTTTCTAAAGTATTACTCAAAAGATTTGAAATATATCTCTTTTGGCAAGCTAATCAGAAACTAGGCTAAAATATATATAATTTATTCCCAAATTTTGTTGCATGCCAAAAAAATAAGTGTCATACCAACAAACAAAGGAAATATTAATAACTTGTCTGACAATGCCTGAAGAGAAAGAAAGAAGAAAAGATGGGTTTTAGAAAGTCTGATAACTTTCATGTTTTCTTGATCAGTACGCTATGCTATCAGAAACAAAACTGCATTTAGAAATCAAGGATTTTCTTAAATTAATAAAAAAGTTCAAATATCACAACTCTTCATTGTAACAACAAAACTATGAATTAATGAATAGTAATTAAAAATAGGAATAAGACTAACTAAAGGTAATGATAGGATTTCACTAAATTATTTGAGAGTGTTGAATAAATTGAGGCATTATCATGGTCCTTAATTTAAAAAATATTGCAAAAAGATCAAATTTTGTCAGGTTGATATCTAAATTTTAATTTAAAAAGTTTATTGGGATTAACTATCCTATGTAGAAAGCACAAGAATAGCCATAAAAAAAGAATATTATTGGCCTTTCAATTTTAAAGTTGAAGTTTCATGGTACTGATATGATAGGTCAAAGAACAGAACAGAATAACAATTACAAATAAATGGGGACGCATGAAAAAATTATTTAATATCATTAATTTATAAATGCAATGTAGTAAACTAGAAGAAAGATAATTTACCCATAGTAAGAATTATCAAAAAGGGTAATGTATCATTAAAAATATCATATGTGAAACGTTTCATTTTAGATAAATGTGATTTACTTAATTCTATATTAGTACATTGCTTCCTTCATTCATGGATTCAACAGACATTTGTAAGCACCTGACAAGTTTGCTCTGTCAGGAGCAGGTAATGCAGACCTACCTGAAACTCTTTACACTTTAGCAAAGGAAAGTTGGATAATTACATATATAATTGCAGTCACAGGTGACACATAGCCACATAGTCACAGGTGACACATAGCCACATATGACTAAGATGTTTCCTTGAACTTAATTCTGAAATTTACATTTAGTTCTATAACTAGGATGTATACTTCCTTTGTAACATTATCTTCTTTTCAACTTTAGCTCCTAGCACAGAAGTATTACTAGGGGATAGCCAAGTGACCTTTCTTTCATGCAAGTGGGATTAAGAAACCAGAAAGGGATTTTACATAAAAGCAAACAGACAAGATTATTTTTTGATACAACTGTTTAAAAAGAGAAGTTAGTATTAAAGAAATCAGAATGTTCCTTTATAATGAAGAAATTGATGTTTATGGAAATTATTGTGAATAAAACGAATTGCTTTAACCAAATATTTTAATCTAATGTAAACATACAACTAAAATTACATAAAGAGAGAGATAACAAGGCTTGGAGAGACATAACTTTAATTTCTATAGAGTGCTGTTCCTTGGTCCGTTTTGTAATTTTTAAATGAGTTTTCTTTTAATTATTTTTGGGGATGAACCCATATAATTTGTGTTGCAGTTTCCCTGTGGAAACTAGTTTTTTTGGAGAAAACAGATCATAGGACACGGATGATCAGTACATGCTGCAAGGAGAGAGGCTCACTCACGGACACTCCCAGAGAGTGAGCTGCTCAGCACCCGCGGGGTTTTTATTAAAAAATATCACAAGGCTTTTGTCAACAAATAGCAGTTCTGGGACTGTGCCTGGGGCTCAAGGAGTAAGGCACCAGCCCCAGATACAGGAGGTGATGGGTTCAAACCAAGCCCCCACAAAAAAAAAAACAAAAAACAAACAACAACAACAACAAAAAAACACGAATAACAGTTCTCACAACAAGAAACAGTACTCACAGCTTGCAGGTTCTTTCCTCAACAACTTTTTCCTAACAAATTTGTTGTTTCTAATCTATACATAAACATTTCCTTGACCACTTCCCGACCCTGCCTGTGAGAACACAGAGCTGCTTGGTGAACACAAGCACAAGCATTCTGTGCTTGTACCAGAATCTTTTAACACTCTCAAGTCCTCCATGGCCTGAGTCAGGTCACAGACTAAGGGAAAGGACTGAGATTTTTTTTTTTTTTTTTTGCAAAATGGCCGACTGGAGCCAGCCATTGACAGAAGCTCCCATCCAGAGGGAAGGATAATGATCAGAAAGTACCCAATAAAGCTGAAGACTGGGAGCCAAGATCAGAGAGAAGAGTAATAATATCATGTTACCTCTGCTGAGGCAACCGGAGACCCAAGAAAGCAAATTTCAGGTACAAAACTCATCCCAAAGGAAAGTGTCCATCCCCTCCCCCAGGAGAGTTGCATTTTTTTATTTTTTTGGCTCACTGTAGGTTTTCTATGTGTGAGCGGTGAACTGAGGACCTCTTGTCACACTCCATGGGAGAGAGTTGCAGGAAGTAGGGACTACTTCTCCAGAGGGATCCTGCTGTGACCCTGAGCACTCTCCTGCCAGGCATTAAGGGATTAAAGTTGAACTAACAATATGCATGCCATTTTGAACTTCCAGTCCACCCTTCCCCCTTGCCTGATGGTCCGGAATTCTAACCCCTGCAGAGACTGGAAGATCTGAGGTTCATTGCCAGGTCCAGGTACTGTAAGGGCCATAGAAAAGCTGCACTGTAACAGTGAGCCCAGCAGTAGTGCAGAGCACTTCAATCCCAAACCCAGTAGAAGAAAAGAAATAACCAAAATTAGAGCAGAATTAAATGAAATTGAAAACAAAAGAATGATATAACAGATCAATAAATTAAAAAGTTGTTTTTATGAAAAGTCAATAAAATAGATAAACCTTTGGCTAACCTAACCAGGAAAAAAAAGAGTAAAATCTCTAATTTCGTCAAATCAGAAATGGTAAAGACGAAATAATAACAGACTCCTCAGAAATTCAAAAAATCCTTAATGAATATCACAAGAAACTTTATTCTCAGAAATATGAAAATCTGACGGAAATTGACCAATACTTGGAAGCACGCCACTTACCAAGACTTAGCCAGAATGCAGTGGAAATGTTGAACAGGCTCATATCAAGTTCTGAAATAGCATCAACTATACAAAATCTCCCTAAAAAGAAAAGCCCGGGCCAGATGGCTTCACATCAGAATTCTATCAAATCTTTAAAGAGAAATTAGTACCCATATTACTAAACCTCTTCCAAAATATAGAAAAAGTAGGAATACTATCCAACACATTCTATGAAGCAAATATCACCTTGATCCATAAACCAGGGAGAGACCCAACAAGAAAAGAAAACTATAGACCAATATCATTAATGAATATTGATGTAAAAACATTCAATAAGATCCTAGCAAGAAGGACGGCACCTGTGGCTGCCGTCATTGAGTAGGCGCTGGCCCCATATACCGAAGGTGGCAGGTTCGAACCCGGCCTCGGCCGAACTGCAAAAACAGAAAAATAGCCGATATTGTGGCGGGCACCTGTAGTCTCAGCTATACAGCTACTCGGGAGGCTGAGGCAAGAGATTCGCCTAAGCCCAGGAGCTGGAGGTTGCTGTGAGCTGTGTGGTGCCACGGCACTCTACCAACGGCGATAAAGTGAGACTCTGTCTCTAAAAAAAAAAAAAAAAAGATCCTAGCAAGCAGAATCCAGCAACACATCAAACCAATTAAACATCATGACCAGGTGGGTTTCATCCCAGGGTCCCAAGGATGGTTCAATATACGTAAATGTATAAATATAATACATCTCATAAACAAAATAAAAGACAAAGACCATAAGATTCTCTCAATAGATGCAGAAAAAACTTTTGATAATAACCAGCATCCCTTCTTGATCAGAATGCTTAAGAAAATAGGTATAGAAGGAACATTTCTTAAACTGATAGAGAGCATCTACAGCAAACCCACAGCCAATATAGTATTGAATGGAGTAAAATTTAAATCATTTCCACTCAGACCAGGAACCAGGCAAGGCTGCCCATTGTCTCCACTGCTTTTTAACATTGTAATAGAAGTCTTAGCCATTGCAATCTGGCAAGAGAAGGCAATCAAGGGTATCCAAATAGGATCAGAGGAGATCAAACTGTCACTCTTCACAGATGATATGATTGTTTATCTGGAAAACCCCAGGGAATCAACTATAAAACTCCTAGAAGTGATTAAGGAATACAGCAGCATCTCAAGATACAAAATCAATACTCACAAATCTGTAGCCTTTATATACACCAATGATTGTCAAGGTGAAAAAACAATCAAGGACTCTATTCCCTTTACAATAGTGCCAAAGAAGATGAAATATCTGAGAGTGTACCTAACAAAGGATGTGAATGATCTCTGTAAAGAGAACAATGAAATTCTGATAAAAGAAATAGCTGAAGATGTTAACAAATGGAAAAATATACCATGCTCATGGCAGGGAAGAATCAACATTGTTAAAATGTCTATACTACCCAAAGCAATCTACAGATTTAATGCAATTCCTATTAAAGCACCTCTGTCATATTTAAAGATCTGAAAAAATTAATACTTCATTTTATATGGAAACAGAAAAACCCTCCAAGCACCAAGACAGTACTCAGAAATAAAAACAAATCAGGAGGAATCACACTTCCAGACTTCAGACTATACTATAAATCGATAGTGGTCAAAACAACATGGTACTGGCACAAAAATATAGAGGTAGATATATGGAACAGAATTGAAGACCAAGAGATGAACCCAGACACTTGTTGTTATTTGATCTTTGATAAGCCTATCAAAAATATAAATTGAGGAAAGATTCCCTATTTAATAAATGATGCTGGGTGAATTGGCTGGTGACTTGTAGAAGACTGAAACTGGACCCACACCTTTCTCCTCTAACAAAAATTGACTCTCACTGGTTAAAGGACTTAAGACATAAAACTATAAAAATTCTTGGATAGAATGCAGGGGAAACACTTGAAAAAAATTTTTCTGGGAGAATACTTTATGAGGTGAACCCCCTGGGCAATTGAAGCAACATCAAAAATACATTACTGGGATCTGATCAAACTAAGAAGCTTCTACACTGCCAAGAACACAGTAAGTAAAGCAAGCAGACAGCCCTCAGAAGGGGAGAGGATTTTTGCAGGTCCTATTTCTGACAAACGTCTAATAATCAGAATCCACAGAGAACACAAACTTATTAATAAGAAAAGAACAAATGATCCCATTTCACTGTGGGCAAGAGACGTGAACACAAGCTTCTCTGAAGGGGACAGGCAAACAGTCTACAGACACATGAAAAAATGCTCATCCTCTTTAATCATCAGAAAAAATGCAAACCCAAACTACTTTGAGATATAATCTAAGTCCAGTAAGACTAGCCCACATCACAAAATCCCAAAACTACAAATGTTGGTGTAAATGTAGAGAAAAGGGAACAATTCCTCACTGCTGATGGGAATGCAAGCTAGTACATTCCTTTTGGAAAGAAATTTGGAGAACACCCAGGGTTCTAAATGTAGACCTGCCATTTGATCCTGCAATTCCTCTACTAGGTATATACCGAACGATCAAAAATCACTTGGCAACAAAGATATTTGCACCAGATTGCTCACTGAAGCTCAATTCATAATTGTCAAGTTTTGGAAGAAGCC
The DNA here is from genome assembly GCA_963573935.1 of Arctocebus calabarensis. NCBI lineage: Eukaryota > Metazoa > Chordata > Mammalia > Primates > Lorisidae > Arctocebus > Arctocebus calabarensis. The sequence goes on from CAUYON010108162.1 coordinate 8,737, forward strand.
CAAGTGCCCATCGACCCATGAATGGATTAATAAATTATGGTCTATGTATACCAGGGAATACTATGCAGCATTAGAAAAAGATGGCAACTTTATCTCTTTTATGTTTCCATGGATGGAGATTCTCCTCGGTAAAGCATCTCAGGAATTGAAAAAAATCCAGTGTACTCAGTAGTACCATAAAACCAATTTATAATCACTTACAATTTCATATGCAAGATGAATCACAACTATAGCCTAGGATGAAGGAGAGAAGGGGAGAGGGAGGGTAAGAGGGAGTGGTGGCTTGGTATCAGGAGGGTTAATGGTTGGACCACACCTGTGGAGCATATTGCAAGGGTACAAGTCAAATTTATCAAATATAGAACATAAATGTCTTAACACTGTGATTAACTAAATTAGGTGAAAGTGATGTTAATTAGTAAGCACTCCAATTTGTACAAATAATCAACACATTGAATCCCACAAAGACATAAATGTATTCATGATCCATGTACATATGACTTAATAAAACAAATAAATGAGTAAATAAATAAATAAATAAAAGTGTCACAGAGTAAGAAAAACTCCATCTACAATCTGAGCTCTGACGATGTCAGAGCCTCATGTCCTGTCTCTGTCTTTCTCGCTCTCTGTACACAATGATTTCTCTATTCTTTGCTCCTGATTGTTCTAGAATTGATGATAAAATTTTTGCAAAGATGATGTCATGTTACTGACAGACAAGAAGTTTAGTATATAGTATGCCAAATAGCAAGACTCAACTGTCTTACATTTTACGATGACTTTTATACTTTGCCGTGTTTTAGATACGTGAAAGCCTTTTTTAATGTAATAAACTCAAATCTACTCTCAATTCATTTCACTATGAAGTGATAGTTTGTAACGATGACATTAAGTTACTGGGTATTGGCTATTAACTTAAGCATTGTGTTTTACAAGAATTTTTTAATACTCAGTGCTGTTCTCTTAATTATTTTTTATCAAGTAGATAAAATATCAGGAACTAAATCCAAAAATGGACATTGCATTCATGATTTATTTCTAAATATATTAAATTTTTTATAGTTTTCTATTTATTCTGCTTATATGTATTCATGATTATTTTAATTGAGGTGATATTTACACCTAATAATACTTGTTTAAAACTTACAAACTATTAAATGTACATATTTTAACTATGAGTTTGATGAGTTTCAAAATATATATTCATCCAAGTGACCATTACCCCAATCAATGTATTTTTATCACTTTAGAAAGTTCCTTCATGCTTCTGTTCAAACTCTTTCTCCTATACAAAATTTTTATCTAATTTATACCTTTATTATTTGGTGTCACCTATTTAGATTTATAGAAATGAAATCACATTCTATGTTTTATTTTGTGGTTTTTTTTTTGTTCCAACATACCATTTTTCATATTCATCTATGTTGTATACATTATTAGTGCGTTCTTTCATTAACCATTTTCTGCTTACTAATATTCCATTTTTGAATATAGTAAGAAGTCTTTACTTATTCTTTTAGACTGGCATTTGAATTGTTCTTTGTTTGATTAAAGCTGCTTGATTACTGTGATTAAAGCTGCTGTAAATATCAGGGCAAAATTCTTTGTGTATACATATGTTTTCATTTCTCTTGGACTGCTAGATAATAGTGCCTAACTTCATGGGAAATGTCATAACCTCTTCAAAAGTTATTACAAAATATTTTACTAGAAAGATGTCATTTAAATTGTTCCACATCCTCGCTGACATCTGGAATCATCACTGTTTCTCATTTTAGCCATGTTAGTCTGAGAAGTGTCACATTCTTGTTTCAGCGTGACTTTCTTAAAGATTAATTAAGATATTTATCTTTTAATGTTAATTCTTGCTTTCTTTGCACCTTTTTTTTTTTTTTTTTTGTAGAGACAAAGTCTCACTTTATTGCCCTGGGTAGAGTGCCATGGCGTCACACTGCTCACAGCAACCTCCAGCTCTTGGGCTTAAGCGATTCTCTTGCCTCAGCCTCCCGAGTAGCTGGGACTACAGGCGCCCGCCATAGCGCCCGGCTACTTTTTTGTTTTGCAGTTCGGCCGAGGCCGGGCTTGAACCAGCCACCTTCGGTGTATGGGACTGGCGCCCTGCTCGCTGAGCCACAGGAGCCGCCCCCTTTGCACCTTCTATTTGGAAGATACTTTTAATAACTGTCCTTTCTTTTTATAATCTGGGTTGTTTATCTTTTTGCTATTGATTTATAAGAGTTCTCTACATACTTGGGATATAAATTGTTTGCCAGTAAAATGCATTGTTGAGGATTTTCTCTAAAGTGTGTAATTTGGATTCATTATTTCGTGATTCTCTTTGAAGAACAAAGTTTCTAATGCTCAGAAGTTTGAATTCATCATTTTATAAAGTCAGCATTTTATTGAGTCTGGGACATCTTTGACTATTTCAAAATAATGAAAATTTTCTTTAATTTTTTTTTCTTAGAAGGATTATTTTTTATCCCAACGTTTCAGTCATTGATCATTCTACAATTAAACTTTGTGTATATGGTGAGGAAGTGGTTAAAGCTGATCTTGTGATGTTACACATTCTACCTGCATGTAATTATTCCCATATAAATTATTTAAAAACTTTTCATTTCCCAATGAACTTTTCTCAGTTCTTTGATCAAAAAGCCATTGGCTAAAAGCAAAACTAAACTAAGGAAAGGAAGGAAGGAAATAAGAAAAAATAATTGTATCATATTTATGTTAGAATGTTATGATATTTAAATAAATAATAAATAGCAAAAATAATCAGATGACAGATCTTATTAAATTGAGTTCACTAGTATTTTAAGTACCTGAGTTATGACCTTATAACCTGTAAGCATAAGGTGCTATTTAGTCCTATAATTAATTTATTGTTTGAAGTAAGTAATGTTAGTTCAGGAGACATGTCTGTTATTCATCCTCTTGATTATCAATAACACAATCGTCTTCTTTTGAATTTTTAAACCTCTAAGAACTTCCTCTTGATTTTATGTAATACCAAGAGTTCTTGTACACAAGTAGGCTACAATTAAAAAATGAGGCAAATATTAAGGTCCATGTTGAAAAATGTGTTTGCAAGCATACAGGTAGTTAAATGCACAATAATATGAAGCATAAACAAAAACAAATTGCAAATAAATGCATTTTTTTTCCAATTTGGCTAAAAAGCTCAGTTCCTGTCAGTTCTCTCTTTTAGAAATAAACCCCAAGTGCCTACAGATGGTTAGTATCACCTTCAGATCTGTTTAATATTTGGGAAACTTTATTCATACTTAAGAATAACCAGTCAAAAATTTTGTATGTAGGATTTGGCCTAGTGCCATTTAAGAAATACTTAAAAATCCTTTAATTGCTACATTCAAATTTCAATGTCACATCAGTGTCAACATAATGGGAGGTAGGTCTGACAATCCTCTCAACTAAACAAGGGCTTGAAATTCATCCAGGGGAAGTGACAGATGAGTGGTTACGAATGACTCACCAGCCAGGATATTTTAGTACATGGCACTGTATTGTCCCACTAATTATGGGATAGCTCAAAGTAAAGGCTTGTGCAGATAATCAGGAACCAGAGTCAATGGAAAGCTAATTGCAGGGTCAGAATTGAACATTTGGAGATGGTAGTTATGTCCTGATTTATTAACTCAGACAAGATCACAGTAAGAAAGGATCGATCATGCTATTGGGCAGATAAATTGGATCCTCTACTTTATAAGGCCAGTAAAAAACAGAGCCTTTATGTAACACATATAAATGGACTAAATTATCATTTATTATTTGCAGTCATAAAATATTATAGTTACTTTAGTTGTATATTTTGTGGGAGAATAAGATATTATATAGAAAGAACTATGTTATTTTCACAAAATGCATGTAATGTTTAAGTTAAAACTTAAGGAAAAAGAGATTTTTGATTAAATTGTTGAAAAGAACATACACTTTTATTACCATAAAATAAAATTAGATTGGGTCTACGACATGATTCTTATTTTATTCATAGATGAGAAAGACAACTTTCTTTTTGTCATGTGCAGGGGATATAATACTTATTAGGGATCCCATAAGTTTGATTCACATTATTATATACACAGTATTAACCAAATGTCTAGTATAGTCCAGAGACAGTTTCTTAATTGTTATTATAATTCAGAGACTAAATACTTCCATGAAATAGGAGAAGGATTAGAGAAGGCAACATCAATATAACAAAATTTACGGCCTTTACTCAGAAACTAAGAGAACTAAAAATATTTCTAAGGAAAAGGTAGACAGAGGAAGGGTTTCTAAAAAACAAGAATGATATTTTTAACTTTATAAAAAAATACTGCTGAGCAGCATCATCAGATTATATAATTGTCCTATAAAAAACTATATGGATACAGTTTAGTTTTTGCAGTTCAGCCAAGGCCGGGTTTGAACCTTCCACCTTTGGTATGTAGGGCCAGCACCCTACTTGCTGAGCCACAGGCACCACCTCTACAGTTTAGTTTCTATCAGGCATTGTCTAACCCATGGAATCATCAAATAAAAAAGGCTGTCTTTTGTGGATGGTAATGTGTTTGCTCTCTGAAAATATTTAAATATATTTTTTGTAAAATGCAATTTTAGGCATATTGAGATTAGGATAAGGTGCTTTATGTGGTATTCATTAAGTCCAGTAAGTTTTACCTCCAGTTGACACGAGAATGAAGTGAGGGGAGTGGCTAGTTGATGTCTCTGCCCCTCTTCCCATCCAGACGTCATTCTGTCCTCTCCAAATAGTGCTTTGCCAACTGGTCTTCATGTTTACATATGAGATTGCACATTTTTAAATTTCAGTTGTAATGTAGATCTATATTTTACAAATTGTATTTAAAAACTAAAGACCGGGCCCATTTCTACATCTTTGGACTCTGAAAGTCTATCATGTTATTGCTACTAAGGTTGGAAATGTCGTGGCCCCCAACCAAGAAGAGTAAATAAAGCCCACACGTTGGCTCACAGAATTTTATTATGAAGCTACAAAGAGAATCCTCAGACATAGAATTAAGTCTCTGGGGACCACAGTCTCTCTGATAAATCTTGCATACGTTAAACACATTGAGTCTTGATTATCCTATCTACTTTTCTCTAGCTATCTTACAACACAAAATTAGACTGACTTGAGTAATTTGCCTTCCATGTCTTCAAGGTACAGGGAGAGATTTCAGTTGGCAAACAGTTGCATAATTAGTTCTGTATTGACATAGGAAAATCAAATTATTTAGCCTCATGCTCATCTCCCTTCCACTTTAGAAGCCTGTGTGAAACATTCATTAATATTTAAGCATTTTGTACATAAATTTGAAAGGTTCATGAAGTGGGTGAGAAATGTATACTTACCAAATATGCTTAGAAAATTACCTGGAAATTTGAAACTCTGTTATCATATTCTTTGGATCTTTTGATGAGTTGTAAAGTGTTATTGTCAGGAAAGTTCTTCAAAATATTCTTTACTCCAAATATGTTAAAAATGTCATACTCTGCTATGAAGGCTGAATTAAGTCTCCCTAAAGTTTATATGCTGAATCCCTAACTCTCAATATGATTGTATTTGATGACAGGACCTATGTTTTATTTACTTATAAAAATAATATATTTATTATTTAAATTTTATTATTTATTTATTTTTTGTTTATTTTATAAATAAAAATATTAACAATAATAATTATTATTATGAATTATTACAAAAATATTATTATTTATTTTGTTATTTTTTATTGCTTATTTATTTTTAAATAATAATAATGGGGTTTAAATATTTTTAATATATTTAATGTATTAAATGTAAAACCATTGTGAATAAAGCTTGTTAGGGTTTTCAGAGTGCCTGCCCATCACCAGGTCAGTGTTTATTGTACCCAGTAAGTAAGTTTTCACGCTTCGTCACTTCCAGCTCACCCTCTTCTTAAATTCCAGCGTAATTTATGTCTGTTTGAGTCTGTGTGCACCCAGGTTTAGTTTCCGCTTATTACTGAGAACATGTGGTCTTTGCTTTGCATTCCTGGGGTACGTCACGTAAGATAATTGTCTTCCATTCCACCCAATTTGTTGGAAAAGACATTATTACTTCATTCCTTTTTATGTTTGAATAATACACCACTGTGTGTGTTAATATATAGGTGTGTGTATGTATGTGTGTGCATGTATGTGGTATCAAAATGCACACACATTTTTAGAAAGAAAAAGTATTAAAATTGTAATACTCAATATATAATGATAACAAAAGATGAACACAAGTCACGTTTGATCACCTCTGATAATTACAGAAGTCAAACATAACTTGAATATTAAAATCTTAACAACGTTTTCTTTTCTTTCTTAAACTGCATATAAACTCGAAAATTAAAATTTTATCAAAGTTTAATTTCTTTCTTAAAATGTGATAAATGTATACATTTTATGTCTCCTTGTGTGTGGATACCACTTTTTCTTTACCCACTCATGAATTGATGGACACTTAGGCTAATTTCACATCTTTATTATTGTGAATTGTGCTGTGATAAACATTTTTGCCCAGGTATCTTTTTAGCAAAATGAGTTTTTTTTCCCCTTTGGTCTGATACTCAGTAGTGAGATTGCTAGGTCTGTCCTTTGAAAGGGTAATCAAAGTTAAAGGAGGAACTGAGAATGGAACCCCAAATCCACAATGACTGGGATACTTACAAGAAAAGGAAGACATGCTAAGAATACACAGCATGGAGAAAAGGCTGTGTGGGGCACAACAAGGAAGTCTTGTCTTGCAAACCAAAGAAACATGTCTCAGAAGAAACAAGGCCACTACACCCACCAAGTGGATCTTGGGACTCCAGCCTTCAAACTGTGATGAATGATGAATCTGTTTTTTAAGCTGCCTCATCAGTGGTATTTTTATGGCAGGTGTAGCAAACTTTTAAATCTACATAGACCTTTGAGGGCTGCAACTTCTGGTCTCAGTGAGATGAAACGCATTCTTCTTAGCAAAGTATCTTAAGAAGGGAAGAAAAAGTATCCACTGTATACAGCCTTACTATGAAGCTAACTTATAGCTTTCATATGAAGGCTATAACCCAATTATAGCACAAGAAGATGGGAAAAGGGTAAGGGAGGGAAGGGGGAGGGGACAGGTGTGTGGAGAGAGGGTAAAAAGTGGGATCACACTTATGGTGCATCTCAGAAGGGACAGGTGAAACCTACTAAATGCAGAACACAAATGTTTTCACACAATAAACGAGAAAATCCCATGAAGGTTATGTCAAACAGTTGGATGAAAATATTTCAGATTGTATATGAAGCC
>CAUYON010108165.1:0-14823 GCA_963573935.1 Arctocebus calabarensis
TCTTTATAGAGATCTTTCATGTCCTTTGTTAGGTAAACTCCCAAATATTTCATCTTCTTCTATGTTTACTTCTTAGCCCCGAAGCTAAGAGTTTGCTAGGGCTCTTTTGTTGTTTGTGAATAGAAGCAAATCATATTGAACCTCAAGGAATGTTAGTTTTTTAATTGTTCTTATTTTAAAACTTCCTCTAAGGTTGAAAAATTGTCTTAAGAGTGATATTCTCATCCAGAGGGAGTTTCTTCCTCAAGTAGACATTTGGCAATGTCTTGTCCTCACACATTGGAGGGGTTACTGGCATCTTGGGGGTGAGTGCCAGGGATACTGTCACACATCCCACAAAGCACAGGACAGTCTCCTATAATAAGGATTTATTTGGCCCAAATGTCAACACTATTAACTGTAGCAGCCCTATAGCCTATGGCTAGGAAGAGTGAGAGTTAGAAGTAATACCTATATAGCTTGATAATGGAACACCTTGGTAAAAGGGCATGGGCGAGGATTTAGCTCTCTTAACAAGCATGAGAGCTCGCCAGAAGAGCTGACTGAATTGGCAGTCTCTACACCTGTGGTGTAAAGAGTCACGAGATCAGCTCTATATTAGGCTGGAGGAGCAGACACTCGGGAGTGTGCATCTGTCACAAACTGCTCACTCTGGCTTTGGCGCTTCTCCTACCTGCAGAATGCCAGCACAGTGTCTCTCTGCTAGAGATTGCTAAGTTTTATTCTCCTAAGACTGCCTTACTCCCTCAAAGACTCTCTCTCACTCTCTCTCTCTTCTGCTAAAGTAAATAGCCCTCAGGCACCTAAGAGCAATTGTTCCTGAGCAAGATAACAGTATAGGGTCAGCCTCAGGAACCTAGATAAGCAGATGGCTAGAGACCTGGCCAGTCCTGCCAAATCAGTGGCAACAACATCTAAGGTTGAAAGGCTGCGTTGGAAACAGTATATATTTTTCAGTAGTTCTTTTCAGGCTTCCTTTTTGGTATTTTTACTTGATTTTCTTCATAGTTTCTGTTGTGTTGAAATATTACCAATATTTCATATTGGAGATCTAGAGTTAAGAGTTAAGAATTGAAACAACTTTTCTCTTCAGCACTTGCCTCACCATTAACATCTGACATGACCAAATCCTGTCTGGTCTTATTCTCAACCAGTTTTCTAATTTAGAACCTTCTGTCTCTTGGGCTACAACATGGGTCATCATCAATGTCATTACAATTTAATGGTATTGTGATTATAGAACTATTATCTTGGGAAGTTGATTAAAAATACAGGCTTTTAACCCCACCTCTAGGATATTCTGGTATAGCAAGTCTAGGATGGGGCTTAGAAAACCATACCTTAACAAAGTTGCTCTTGGGGTGATTGTGATAAACAGGCAATATGAGGGAAGGGCGAGTCTAACCAAGCTTCCTGCCTTTCTCACCTTTAATTGGCTCATACTCTGCTTTCTCTGCCACCTGGGGAAATTTCACTGTAAGAATTTTGAATGGGCCTTCACTGACAGTCACCACACAGGCCTTGTACTTTTTCACACCATTGCCATCTTCTTTCCCTACATAACTCTTTAAAAATTCCACTTGTCTGTAACCCTAGCACTCTGGGAGCTGAGGCAAGTGGATTATCTGAGCTCAGGAGTTCAAGACCAGCCTGAGTAAGAGTGAGAGCTCCGTCTCTAAAAATAGCCAGGCATTGTGGTGGCCGCCTATAGTCCCAGCTACTCAGGAGGCTGAGGCAAGAGGATCGTTTGAGGCCAAGAGTTTGAGGTTGCTGTGAGCTATGACGCCATAACACTCTACTGGGAGCAAGTAAGTGAGACTTTGTCTCAACAAAAAAAAAGTTCAACTTGTCTTTCAAGGTCAACCTCAAAGGACTCCTCACTCTGAGGTCCTTTCCATCCTGATCCCTATAGTCAGGGCTTTGAAATGCTCCGGGGACCCTGAGGCCTGGGAGGTATTTCAGTAGCTCTGTCTCCATCAAAATTCAAATATAACGAGTCTTCCATATGCAATCAGCACAATAATTTTAAAGAAAAATACATCTGAGAATATCTTGTCTTCCAACTTCTAATGTTGTCTAAAATGAGCTGGGCATGGGGAATAAATTAGCACAAATAACACTTTCAGGTTACACATCGACGCATGTTAGGCCCAGAAAGAGCTAATCTGACAATAATTTCCTGAGAGCTACCCGTGTGACAGCCACTGGACCATTGCCATTTGATTCACATATTTGATCCCCTCTTCAGTACAACTGAAGGGGGAGCAGTTACCATCATCTCTAGTCCGCAGATGAATGAACGAAAGCAGAGAGAGACAGTCTTCCCCATCACAGAACATGGCCAGCCATGCCTTTCAGTTGCTCAAGCCAAAGGCCTTGGAGTTATCCTTGGTTCCTTTTTGTCACAAGTCCTTCTGTCTTCACCTTTCCTTACTCCAGCCAAAGCGATCCTGCTCCATTGATAGCCTGGCCACACATTCATCCTCTCGTCCTTGTACCTCAGAGTCCTTGTGGTGGCCTGATGCTGGCTTACGCTTCTCTCTTCCTCGACCTGGGAAGTGGAAAGTTCTTCCCCAGATACCCCTCTCTCACCTTTACAAATGTTTCCTCACACCTCTTCTCTACAATCCTCTATAGACTAGTGGTGCTTCCCCCTTCATTATACTGTTGTACTGTTCTCCACAGTCTATATTACCTTCAGACATATTATTTATTGACCTGTTTGTCCAAACTCTTTCCCTTTGTAGAAATCAGCAAACCATGGCTGTTGGCCAAATCAGGTGTTGGCCTAATCCAGGTGTTGGCCTGTTATTATATGTGTGACCTGTGAATGGGTTTTACACTTTTAAATGGCCACAGAAAACCAAAAGAATATTTCCTAACATATGAAAGTTATATAAAATTCAAATTTCAGTGTCTGTAAGTGATGTTTTATGGGAATGGAAGAAAGCAACAGCCATTGGTTCACCTACGGTCTGCTGCTGCATTTGTGAATAAGATAAAGGCAGAGTGGAGCGGCAGCTGCAGTGGCTGTATGGCCTGCAAAGCTAAACAGAGTTACCACATTCAGTCCTTCACAGAAAAGGTTTTCCAGTCCTTGCTTTAGAACTGCAGTCCTCAACTGCAGGCCTCTGAGTGGCACTAGTCCAGGCTACAAAGCAGGAGGTGAGCTGCAGCAGGTGAGCAAATTTACAGCTGCTCCCCATCCCTGGCACATCAGCAGCGGACTAGATTCTCTCACGCATGGGAACCCTACTGTAAACTCCACATGTGAGCCATCTAGATGCACACTCCTCATGAGAATTGAATCCCCCCACCTCTGTCCAAAAACTGTCTTCCATGAAACCTATCCCTCGTGCCAAAAAGTTTGGGGACTAACTCTCTAGAACACGAGCTTCATGAGGGCAGGGTGTTTTTTTCGCTTGCTTCAATCTAACAGGCACAAACAAAAGAGCAACTATGTAAATGAATGGCCTATGTCAGGTCATCACAAGCCTGAGGTTTGAATAAGTATCTGATTGGGTCTAAAGACCAGACATGATGAATATACTATCAGTTTACCTCGAAAATATTTTTGTGGTGTGTTGGAAAGTCTTAGGTTTTCTTTTCTCCTAGACCTGGTGTATTGATTGATTGACCTATAAAATATCTTATTTGACCATGCTATAGAAATTACTATTCTGTTTTCTTAGATTATATGCAATGAGCCTGGTTATTTAAAGATGAAAAACACCTTCTTGTGGATATAAGTTTTCCAGTAAATATAACCATTTCATAAAATGACCTGTTTTAATACAATACAGTTAACTATCACTTTTTAAAAAAGGGAAAAAAGACATCTTGACAAACACTGATTTTAATCACATTCATTAAAAAAGTTTTAGTACCATTCACAAAATGTATTTAGCATGTGTGAGTTGATGGGTGATGAGTCAGCCTAATCAGATGGGATGTTTATAACCTCACGAAATACAAAGTTAAGGTGCCTACTACCTTTTCAAGGGGGCTTTTGTATAAGTTATCCTTGAGATGTAGAAACAAGGAAAGTAGAATTTAAACAGTTGATTTGGTTTGGTTGCTTACAGGTAAAGGTACAAACTGATAAACTATATAGACATAGGGTCTTATTTATCCTGATTGTAGAAATGGTTATTTTTGTGGGATGTTGAATGCTTGCTTATTTTTATTTTTATTTTTATTTTAGGTAACACGGTAGCAAAGACAGAGGTGTCCTTCAGCCCTGGAACTCCCTTGCTTGGATTACCATCCTGGCCCCTTTGTGGGAAATTGTCCTGGATTTCAGCAACTTTGTATATGTGTGCTGTGAGAATTGGAATTCACTTAAACTGGCCCAGCCCTCCCAGCTTTGTATTATTGTGTTGAATTATAATCACAAGATGCCATGCATTTGTCATCCTATCTGGACTCCAAAGGAAGAGATCTCCCAAGAAACAAACCAGAGACTTCACAATGGATCACTACTAAGGGAACATTTGGTCTTCAATTTCTTTCTGCCTTTATAAGAGTCCTCATTGTGTTCCTCCTTTGAACTTTTCCTTTAACCCTTGTATTAAAGTGGTTTATAAAGAGTCTAAATAATGAGGGCGATAAAGTGAGACTCTGTCTCTACAAAAAAAAAGAAAGAGAGAGTCTAAATAACAAAAGGATTTTGGCAAACATTTGCAGATGCAGATTAACTGGTTATTTTCTGAACCTTGAACAATAGAAGGACTTAGCAGGGTTCTTGTGTATGCATTTGTATTTTTTACTTTTGATAATTAAAAATTTTTGCATTTTGCATTTTCCATTCCATTGTCAGGGTAGCAAAGGTAAAATGGGAGTATTTTAACTTAAGTGCACCATTGTACTTAGTGCTAAGGAAGTATATCAATTCCAATATTTTATAACCAAAGCTCTATCATGACACATTTACTAAACAAATAAAACTCATTGAAATTTTTATGGCTTATGTGTAATCATATAGGTAAATCATTTAAAATATAAAACAATCTCTGTTTAGATCAAGGGTGATTTCTTAGACCCATCGTATGCCAATTATTTGAAAATAGTTTGATGACGCCTAGGGAGATTTTCAGTGCTAAATTTTTAGACTGTAAATGATTTCTTCTTAACTGCTTACCTCTTTCTCTACTTATTTGTTAGCCATCTCATTTCTTTAAATATTAGTAAAGTCTGAGGTTCTTTTCTGGGTTTCATAATATTGCAACAGGATGTCTCCACATATTCTCATATGCCGTCATGCAGAAACATATGAAACAGATGAAGAGCGACTGACCCAGATTTTAAATGCATAATATTACTAAACACACTACTACAATAATATAAGATGGATTTTAAATATTAAGAAATGCCCCTAACATTTTCTGTACTGAGTTAGTAAATTATACCTCTCCTTTCACAATTATGGCGGGAAAAAAATCAGTACTGTTTACAGTGGTAACAATGACTTTATCCTTGCAGAAGGACTGGAAATAGGTGATATCCATAGGTTTGCAAAATTTTGTTTGAATTTGACTGACTAGATGCTTACCAAATTTGTTATGATCATATTAAGTAAAATATTCATTCTGATGGTGTATAAGTTTTTGTGATTATTTTATGCCTTAAGACTATGTTAACATTTACACTTGCAAATTTTAGATATAAATGTGAAAAACAACTTTGGGATTATAAACTTGGGGGATATGAGATATATGTCAAAGGTGGTGCATATGTTTGTAGCTACTTTGTTTCTTGTCCCACTCCTACATAGCATTAAGGAGGAATTAAAATCTAGGGTGGTTCAGTTACATTTAGGCATACTCATGATATTTTATACATACTCTGTTATTTTTAGTATAAGGCCTCTTGTTAAAAGAAGGTTTAAAAGCATGAAATTTTACAGCGTATGAAATAATGACTTAGTTTGTTAGCCTCCACATCTGATCTTGTACACATACCTCAAATGAGACCAAATTAATGACACTACTTAACAAGGAGGTGCATTTCCAGAGAGTAAACCACTGTCAGGGCATCCATCCTCCCTTTTACCTCATTCAAAAGTAAGCTTGGAAATGGAGCTTCCTTTGAGAAGCATTTTAATGTTGTTATTCCTCTTCCTTTCCTGTAGGGACATACATAAGGGACTTTTCCGTATTTTTACAGAATTTCAAACAAAGATACCAAGGGATTGCGAGGCTGTGACCATGTCAGCATTAGGTCCTGAGTTCTCAACATCTGAGAAACTGATTGTTGTGCCTGGGTGGATACAGCCAGTCTCTCTCTAGAGGAATGTTTTTTTAAATGTCATGGCACACTTGAACCTATAGTTAAACTTCCACGGTGCACATAAATTATGTTCATTAACAAAAGAGTAAAACAAGAATATACTTACTGTGCTTTGGACTTTTTTTGAAAATAATTTAATTAATGATGTTTAAAATTTTTTGCAGCACGCCTAAGATCCTCTTACAGCACGCCAGTGAGCTGCAGTGTACTAGTTGAAAATAATAGCTCTAAAGGATTGAGTAACTGCCTAGATTTTTATGTCTCTCCCTCATATCCAGAAGTGCTGCTCCAAACTGGGTGCACCTTGTCATTGCCCACCAAGGAAAAGTGGAACTCTGTTCTGACGTTAAATTCAACAAACACTTAACGAACCTCTCCAAACTGCCCTGAGTTATTGGCAAAATTCTCTGTCCCTATACAAACAAATCTATTTTTCCACTCAATTTAGGAAACATTTTGTGACTATTTCTATTTCATAGAAGAAAATTTTAGTAAAATTTAAGACTCAAACTCACACAGTTATTATTGGAAATTATACAATGAAAGGTCATGATAACAGACAGGAAATTATAGAATTCTCTTTAAGTACTTTTAAAATAACACAGACTTGTCTGTATTTCTAAGTATCAGGGAGTATCTGACCCCACTTTATCATATAGCACCTGCGTCTTTGCTATTACCTCATTATATATCAATAAACTGATGAAGATCATGCTGCTAACATTTTTTAAATGGGTAAAATAATCATAACTGAATTTCTACTTGAGTTTAAAAGAATACCTGCATTATTTTTATTTATTTAAAGGAAACTGTTGGCCAGGGAGAATATTAAAAATATTGGAATGCTCTGTACTTGGTCTTGGACTACAGGCCTCTCATAAGGCCATCTTTATCACTGTGCTTATTGGCAGAGCCCCATCCTTTCTCCACATCTGGCTCTATAAGGGCAGATGGAATCCTGCATGTGTTATGTGGCTTTTCAAGGCTTCTTGACTAAGATGTGCAACATGGAGCCCATGTTCTCCCACATCAGCACTATCGGATGGAGATGAGAAGTGGCTGTCTTGATGGGTACCCTCTCCCCAGGTCCCCACCATCACCGCTCTTTGGCCAGCTTTCCTCATTTGAATTTTTGCCCATACTCTTCAATTCTTTCTTTTTTTTGGAAAGCCCTTGTTGGTGTCCACGTTGGGATTTTATTCCTGAAAGTGGCTATGGAAACAACTATGCCAAATGCCTATTTCATTCCTTAAATGTTTTAGGATTAGAAAATGCTTTTGCACAAAATTCTTTTTTTGTTTTTAATTTTTTTATTAAATCATAGCTGTGTACATTAGTGCAATCATAGGGTACAATGTGCTGGCTTCATATATAATCTGAAATATTTTCATCAAACTGTTCAACATAGCCTTCATGGCATTTTCTTAGTTATTGTATGAAAACATTTGTGTTCTGCGTTTAGTAAGTTTCACCTATACCCTTCTAAGATGCACCTCTTCTGCACAAAAATCTTTAGAGACCCACTGTCCAAGGATGAGTCTCATGCTAGTCTGATCATTAAATTCACCATTTAGGGCATTAAATTCACCATTTTTCAACCAGCATGCTGCAAAAATTTTTAAAGATCCTTAATTAAATTATTTTTGAAAAGTTCAAAATACAGTAAGTATATTCTTTTTTTTACTCTTTTCTTGATTGACATAATGTAAGTGTGCTATGTAAGTGAGTGCCATGAGATGAAAAATGTTAAAAAAAACACTGATTTAGGGGCTTTCTGAAGGAGATAAACAATTGTAACACGTGCAGCTACAGCATGTGGATTCTTCTATACTAGAAGTTGGCAAACTGTAGTCAAAATGTCAAACCCAGCCTGCCTATTTTTGTAAACAAAGACTTACTGTTGCCCAGCCTCCTCATTCATTATGTATCATCTTTGGCCACTTTCACACCACAATGCAGGGTGGATTAGTTGCATCAGAGACCATCGGGCCTGCAAAGCCTAAAATATTTACTCTCTGGCCTTTTAAAGAAAAAAATTGCTGATCTCTGTTCTACTCAGTGGAGACACATGACAGTTTAAACTCAGTTCACTGACACCATCAAAGCAAAGAGTTCAGGAGCTGGAAGCAAACAAGCCTGAGTTTGAATCCCAGCTCTGCTACTTGGCTTCATACTCTCTGAATTTCGTTTTCTCTGCTTGTAAAATGGGGTTAATATGAATACCTCACAGGAGTTTTTGTAAGAATTTTTTGTATCATAAAATATCTTAGCAGGGTATTTAGGAAACACAGTTGTCCCTCAGTGGGGAATTGATTCTAGGAATACCACTGGATACCAAAATTTGCAGATGTTCAAATCCCTGATATAAAATGGCCTAGTATTTATATCCTTTCATATATTCTCTTTAGATCACATCAAGATTACATATAATACCTAGTACAAGGTAAATGCTGTGTAAATGTTTGTAAAGATGTGTTACTTAGGGAATAATTTCAGGAAAGAAAGTCTACATGTTGAGTACAAACATAGCTATCCATTTTTTTCCTTCAATACTTTCAACCTGTGATTGGCTGAGACCATAGATGTAGAACCAGTGGACATGGAGGGCCATCTGTAAGAAGTTCTTAATAAAAATTGTACATCTTTTACAATTAAGTTATGGTTCAAGTAGTCACTTCAAGCAGAAAGCCAACAAAACAGCCCTGCCTCAAAACTGGGGCTTAAGGTTTAAGTGGATGCAGCTGATAGAAAATTGGGACCAGCTAAGCCTCGATAGACCATTACAAGTTTTCTCTTTGTTTTCAACTCAGAACTTTGAGAAAATTAAGGAAAGGCAAACTCCAGGAGCCTTGCTTCCCATTACCCTTAGCTGTCAATCTGGCAGAAGGTGAAGACCCTACGCTTTTCTCATAGTGAACGCCTTGGCCTGTAACACCTACCTTGTGGATGTCCGAGTACCACTGGAAAGGAAAATAGATATAGAATAGGTCATCCTGATTTAAATCTGAAACCTGAAGTGACAGGTGGAAGACATACGCAAACACAGTTCTTTAAAGTTCATCTTGTTAAAAAAAAAAAAAAAAAAAACCCTACCCAGCAGCAATGTGAAAGGAAATAATAATTTAAGTTACAAAGTAATCTTATAAACAGAAACTTGGAACCAAAGAACCCGGTAAATAATTGATGAGCAGTTACTGAAGCATGTTGGGCAGTCTTTGTGGTATTGATTTTGGGCTGTGAACAAAGATGGGCTCTGCAAACTTATATTTCAGTCCGTCTCTCTCCTCTTAGGCACTATCAATATTCATAGCCTACTTACATGTCAGGAATATAAAATGATGCTTCTTTATGTTGTTCATTGGGGGCCTTTGCTCTCAGTGGATAAGGTCTCTGACTCATCCTTTAATTATTAGCTTTGATTCTCTTAATGAGGAATTATCAAAATAGTTCAGGACACTGAATTATTAATTGAATAACTGTAACTAATGATCAAGAAATGGAAGCAAGAAATGAACTCTGGTCCTCTACTTCCAAACCTGAAATACTACTCTTGGCAGTTCAATGTGGGTCTCTGAACTTCCCTGCCTTCTTTTTGAATTTCATCTTCACCGTACCTTTGTTGCATATATTAAGTTCAACAGTCAAAGTTTTATAGACAATTCACAGACATCATAGAAAGGAAATCATGCTTTTCTTATTTTAGCGTTGCAGCAACTGCAAAGAAAACATTTAAAATGATTCATAGTTTCTCTCTCATACAAATCAATAGAATGGAATTCTTGGGTCATCCTCAATAGGGGTACGGGTTGAAATAGGAATCAGGACAATACCTTGGAATAGTTAAATATTCACAAGTGCTCTATGTCTAACAGAGGACTGACTGATTCTTAATGCCACAGTAAAGAAATCAGAGGAAAACCCTGAAGCTTCAGCTGAGAAAAAGTTAGTGACAACTCTTGAAACTGTCAGAAAAATTGGTATTTGATGCTGCCATGTGCTATTTCCATCACTGTCTTTCCTGATTCACTATTGGAGCACAGACAAGGAGTAGGAATGGAGAGGAGAGCTTTGAGGGAGGCTGTGTCTGACATTCCCAAGGGAAAAGGGCTTTGCCTGTGTAAAGTCAGTGCAGATGACTCTGATTTGCCAGTGTAGACATTAGGGCTGAGGCCAAAAAGAATGACATAGAAAGTGATTTGAGTTTCTTTTCAGAGGGCTTTTGTTTTAGAAAAATGAGCAGAAAAATGACTTACATAGAAGACCTTCCTATTTATTACACCATTTATCTTTCTTTGATTTAAAGAGTGCTAAGTGGGCTTTTCTCCCCACCCCCCCCAACACTTCACATGCAAAAAGGGGTCAGGAAAGAGTAGTTTCCTATCTCTTCCAGCTTGCAGTAGGACCTGGAAGCCAGATCTACCCAATAGAAAATATTCATAAAAATAGATAGATCTAATGCAAAAAAAAAAAAACCATATAAACAAAACTCAAGTCAAACTGGGAACAATATTTATAGTTTGTATGGCAGACATTAAAACCCCAGTGATATGTATATGGGCATTTTGCAAACCAGTCAGCAGAAGGTGAACACCTCAATTGAAAGTCAACAAAAGATCTTAATAATTCACGAGAGAAATCTAAAAAGGCTAAAGGTTTGCAATTTTTGATGAGTAGTTGAGATTGAAAAGTCTTTTATGTATCAGTCTGACCAATATTAAAAAAGAAAGATAATATTTAAGAAGAATTACAGGGGTAATTCTATATATATTTTATATCAAAAGTCTTAATAGTATATCATCTCTTGACTTTAAGATTTCTAGTTGGAATTTGTCTTAAGGGATTAAGAGGCCAAGTGGCATGAGCAAGAATATGAATCATAGTATCATTCATAAGACCAAAAAATCAGAAATCCAAAACATCCATCCAAAGGGGATTGGCTGTAATTCTGGTTCTGGGCAAGGTGCACTCCATTTCACTCCTGCTCATCACAACAAAAATCTCCTCCAACAAAATGCAAAGTTACCTAGCAGAGGACTCTGCAAGGTGGGGGAAAGGCAGACTGCTGGGGATGTTGGAACTCACAAAGAGTCTGGGAGTGAGAGCCTGGGTTTAGTTTGTTTTTTATTTCCTACATACCATAGGCTGGGAGTAGAGAAGCCTGCAATTCAGCACTATCAATAGATTCAGACAAAAAACCCCAAAGAAAACCGACATTCTCTCCCCACCCGTGAAATTGGGAAAAGTGCAACTCAACAGTACAGAAATCTTTAGTAAATATTTACCTGTTCATGAGATAAACACCATGGAAAAAAAACCTTTACCTACCCTCCCAACACAATGGGTATGGAGCAGTAGAGTCTGTAAGTGGAAACTTTTCTTACTTTCATTTCCTTGTCCTACAGTGTTGAGATATCCTTTCTCTATCAATCCTGTGGATGAACTCTGACTTCCACCACTCTTTTATACCTCCACCCCCAGCACTACACTTGTTAGGCAGCATACCTGACCCCTGCTCTCTAGATACTGTGGACAAGATTGTGACTGCATGTCCTCTGCAAGAAGAAAACAACTCCCTTACCAGCTGTGTCAGTGCGTAAAACCCAGTCTTCTGTTCCCATCCTAAAGTAGTGAGCGGATGATTCCCATCCTTCCTCTAGTCCTTGTGAAGGACAGTGTAGGTGAGCTCTGGTCACCTAGGCAACACACAAGAGGGGTGGACCAGAATAGCACTTCAGAGGCATTACAGCTAAATGGACATTTGAATCATGGCCCATAAGAGTGAGCTGGACATACATTTGCATGTAAACAGATTGAGCAATTGTCAAAATAAATTCACATAGAAAACAGGGTTTGATACCAAAATATTCAAAATATTCTGAGTACAGTCTGAAATACTCATTATATTAAGAAACAGAGAAATCTCAACTCAAATGAGAAAGTATGATTAAGAAATACCAGTGCTGAGATGACATAGATATTGGGGGTTTGATAAGAATTTTATTTTATTTATTTATTTATTTTACTTGCATAGTTATCATTTCCAGTATTTTTTGTTCCTTTGTGTTTTTTTATTATGAAATTATAGCTGTGTACATTAGTGCAATCAAGGGGTACAAAGTGCTGGTTTCACATACAATCTGGAATATGTTCATCAAATGGTTTAACATAGCCTTCATAGCAGTTTCCTAGTTATTGTAGGAAGACATTTGTATTCTGCATTTAGTAAGTTTTGCCTGTACCCTTCTAAAATGCACCATAGGTGTGGCCCCACCAATTACGCTCCCTTCACCCCAGCCTCCCTCCTCCCCTCCCATCCCTTGCACCTTTCTCCATATTCTTGTGTTATAGTTGAGTTATAGCCTTCCTATGAAAGCTATAAATTAGCTTCATAATAGAGCTGAGTACATTGGATACTTTTTCTTCCATTCTTGACATACTTTGCTAAGTAGAATATGTTCCAGCTCCATCCATGTAAACAAGAAAGAGGTAAAGTCTCCATCTTTCTTTAAGGCTGCATAGTATTCCATGGTATACATGTACCATAATTTATTAATCCATTCATGGGTCAATGGGCACTTGGGCTTCTTCCATGACTTAGCAATTATGAATTGGGCTGCAATGATGCAGGGTACAGATGTCTTTGTTATACTGTGATTTTTGGTCTTCTGGGTACCTAGTAAAGGAATTATAGGATCAAATGGCAGGGTTATTTGTAGATCTCTAAGTATTCTCCAAACACCCTTCCAAAAGGGATAAGAATTTTAAAGTAGCTGTCATAAAAATGCTTCAACAAGTAATTTCAAACACTCTTGGAATAAATTTTAAAATAGACTAATTCAGTAATGAAACAGAAGTATAATGAAGAACAAATTAAAATTTTAGAAATGAAAAATATGATAGCTGAAAAAAAATTTTAAAACCTCACTGTATAGTTTTAATAGCAGAGGTGAGATGAAATAAAGGATCAGTGAGCTTGAAGATAAACAATAGAAACCATCCCATCTGAACAACAGAGTGAAAATGGATGGAAATAAAATACACTGAGTCTTAGGGACTTGTGAGACAGTAGCAAAGTATCTAACGTTCACATCCTTTGAGTCCAAAAGGAGTGGTAATAGAATATGAAGCTGAAGAAATGGCTGAAAACTCATTGAATTTAGCAAAAGATATAAATCTACTATTTTAAGAGTGCATGTATGAATCTAAGTTTATGTTTGTCTGGGATAAAGACCCTAGAGTAGAATCACTGGGTTTTATGGTAAACATAGGCTTCACTTTATTAAAAATTGGCAAACTTTTTCAGAGTTGCTATATTATTGGGAACCAGTTCTGACAATGCTATGGGATCCCTTCCAGTGGTCTTAGTGAGGTGAGAGGACAAAGAAACTTGAAATAAGAAATAAGAGACACAAAGAGACAAAGGACAGTTTTAAGAGTCTTGGTTGGGGTCAGGAGGCTGCAGCCCTTCTTTGTAAGGAGCCTGGCATGTAGCCCTGAAATCTAGTCTAGTTCTGTATTTATTTTATACACCAATGTTTCAATCATAAATCTCATGAAGGCAAAGCAAAATTCCTCTCATGGTTCTTGTTACGCTTGCATTTTTCTAACTAAAACTATTTCTTTAACTAATTATGTTAATTGTACAGATTTATTTGTTATTTTTATTATTTTAAGGTGTTTATAATCTTAGCACAAACAGATTATGGAGCAGTAAAACAGTCCAGGAGTAGGACATCAGAGAAAATAACCCCAATTAGGCCATGAACACAAATTACAAAAGTGATCGTTAATACTCAGAAAGCCTTCTGTCCAGATGGACGGATTCCAAAGTGACAGAAAAAAAGAGATACTTTGTCTCCTTATCTGGCTGGAACAATTCTTGTTCTGTTCAACAAAGTTTAAACGTTGTACATTCACAACTTCTCAAAATCACTCTCCCAGAGCAAGCAGCCCTGCCGGAGTAGAAAACCTCTGTTGCTTGCAGCAGGGCATACTGCAGAGGGAGGGGAAATTCTAAGACAGCTTTTAGAGCTTTAAAGGGATAGACCTCTAAACAGTGCTTTACGGTGAAATTAAAGTTTTTTTTATTTTTATTTTTGTAAGACAGAATTTATTCACAGAAAAGAAAGAAAAGAATACAGAAACCATTAAGGCATCTGTTAGAGGGAGAAAATTCTAGTGGGGAGAGAGAAGCTCTCTCCGTTTCTCTCCCAGTCTTTCCCCATCTCCTCCTTTAGGCCTTTAGTCTCAGGGTATATATAGGTGTATGGGTTCTTCCTTGGCCAGGAAACAAATGAATACAGTCCCTTCCACCAGGGGCAAGGTAAATGAATGTATCAATGAATGGATACAGTCCTTTCACGGGATTGAGGCCTAGGAAATTCACAAGAAATTGACCTAGGTATAGGAGATGGGGGTTCCACATTTAGTCTTAAGTGTGAAGTGAAGGAGACACCAAGGCACAGGTGTCTCCTCAGCAGTTGTCCAGCCTTTTTGGCAATTGGAGCCTCTGGTGGAGGTTGGAGGTCCCCCTCC